>PVJL010003421.1:23960-158483 GCA_004026885.1 Lyroderma lyra | reverse complement strand
TGAAAAGTAATAGGTGGTGAGAAGACAGAAATAACATCAAATATGTAAGATGGGAAAAGACAATTTGGCTGAGGTCATTGAATATAAGGTATATCCTCCCTTTGGATAAGGACTCAAATGCCAATGCCTTCTGGGACCAGATGAATTAATACAAATGTGGTTACACTGGCCCAGGCAACCACATAATCAAACAAAACATTATTGTCCTTATATTGACTTCATCTCATTAACCCATTTGCCTCTCTTACCGCCGGAATTCAATTAAATTGTGTTTTTAGTAGCAGATGCTTTAACACTGATCAGCTGTCCAGTTGATGTGCTGGAAACTAGACCACTTACAGGTCTCTTATTTCTCTAGTTCTAGAGCTAGCCCTTAGACGGCAGAAGTGGGGGGGCCCATTGCCTCGCCTACCTGTTCTTTGCCCGTGGACACCTCAGTGCAGAACAATCTGTAACCTTGAACTGGACCATTTGCATAGGCAGGGGGTTCCCAGGTAATAAGAATTGAGGTAGGTGAGGTAGATACAGCTTGCAGATTTTCAACTGGCCCTGGAACTTGCACTGTATACAAGAGAAACTGATTAGTGTAAGAGGATTCTCTTTCTCAAGACAAACAGAATTCCACCTTTCACAGTTTAAGGCAATTATAGCAGCATGTACTATTTTTAAAACCACATGAAATAAGAATGTAAACACTATAAAATATAAAGTAATGACATTTCAGAATTAATTGCATTTTAAAATTGAGAGGAGGATTTATATTCATCTAAACTTATTTAATTTTACAGTTGAGGAAATTGGTCAAGAGGTATAAAGTGATGAGGATAATGGCAGAAAAAGATGGGATTCTTCACCTAAATTCTTAGTGTGGGAAAACTTCCACTATGGTAGTAGGCCTTCGCTTGTGTATTGCTAATAACTGCAGAGGGAAAAGAGAAAACACAAGAATACTTGTACTTCATAGGTCTATGTACAATTCCAATAGGCAGCACGGCTATGGTTAATTTACCATACTGTCTTAAGTCAGTATTTTAAAGTCTTGCCCAATTCTGGGTCCTTGAAATTAATTTCATGATTTAATTTTTCAATTTCACTTTCTAGTACTCTGTTTTCTCTAATAACTGTTACTTTACTTAATCAAGGATAAGCAACTTCCTCATTAAGAAATTAGATAGCACAGGTCTACAATCACTTAACCAAACACTTGTGTCCAGATGTATTCCAAGATCCAGGTATTTTCATATTTTAGAAAGGTTAACATGGCACACACGCAGTGTTTTACAAAGTGTAACATCCACAGTGGGGTCTGTGGTAGCACCCTGTTATCAAATCATGTATTTGCAGCAAAACATATGATAGTCATGCCAAACAAGTTATAAACGACTATACATAGCTTAGCATAAAGTCAGTCAGGTATGGGTACAACACGAGTTAAGAAATTCCTTTAGATTCCATATTGGCAAATTTTGAATATGTGCACATTTTTATTTGTGTAAACGTAAGGTCTGAATATAAATATATATTTACATATATACATATATATATGGTACTTGGAAGGTGACTGTAGTAAGTTGTAATAGCCATGTTATTTATTATAATAAAAAATACATAGTCTCACCATTGCAAGTATAACAACTTTACTTTAAATATGCTGTGTGTTTTCCTCAGGCTCGGACACCACCTGGCTTTGGACAGACAGACATTTTAGGCCTGTAACACAATTCTGCAAGTGTGAACTTCCACAGCAAAATGGCATATGAAAACTGGGCTGACGTATCTGATGATACGGCATTGCACCTATGTCTCTACACCACTTATCAGAATTTGTTCCACGGAATCCATCCTCCATAAGATATCACTGCTCACATATTCATTTGCTGGGAGGGGAGAATATATTCCCATCAGAATCCCACATTTTATGTTATTTGATATATTTTCCCAGCAGTCCTCAGATCTTGAGAACACTTATTATTGACAGTTGTATTCTTTTCACCTTAACAAGTGATTATTAACAATTTCCTAGCTTATCTGGAAATCATTTCAAGTCTACAGAAAATTTTAAGAATGAGAATAATGCATACAACCCCCATGATGTTCCCTTTATCTAGATTAACCCATTGCTCAACATTTTCTACCATTCCCCCTTCCCCCATCTCAATATATACTTGTACATGTATATAGATATATATGTATATGTGTGTGTGTATGTATATGTATATGTATATATATGTATATGTGTGTGTATATATGTGCACTCTTTTTCTCTATATATACATTTATATGTTGCATTTATCATTTACTATATATGGAACATATATAGTAAGTGAAAATACAATCTAAACATATATTGAAATAATATATATCCATTATCTCTTGATAGAGAGAATATACATCTATATCTATCTCTTAATTCAGATTAATTGCACACATCATAGCTCATTACCCCTAAACATTTTAGTGCATATTTCCTAAGAATTAATGTGCACATGAATAATACAGTTATTAACTTCAGTACATTTCTTATGAATACAATACTTTTATCTAATCTTCATCTGTATTGCAATTGTGTCAACTGACTATAATGTCATTTATGTAGCATTTCCCCGCCAATTCTGGATCCAGTCTAGGATCAGGTTTACATTTTATCATAATACCTATTTAGTCTGCTTAAGCTGAAACAGTTCCAAAGTCTTTGTGTATCTTTTAAGCATTTATTTTTGAGGAATATAGTCTTTTGTTATTAATAGAATGTTCCTCACTTTGGGATTCTCTTTGTTTCTTGATGTTGAATTCAGGTTAGACATTGCAATTAGAAATGAAATACAAGTGACATTCTTGGATATCACCTCCAGAGCCCCAAGATGTCTCTCAGTGCCTTGTCTTTTAATGTTGAGTTCCTGGTCAAGGTGCCGTCAGATTTCTCCATTGTAGTCACCTGGTCCCCCTGCGCCCTCCAACCCAACTCTGACCCCATGTCCCACTATTTATAGCTAATAAGCAATCTGTGGAAAGATACTATATTAGGACCATGCAAATATCATTTTCTTTATCAACTTCCCTTAGAGTTAACATCTACTAATAGTTCTTGATGAAGTAAATTTTTACCAGGGTGGTTATAAAATGGTGATTTATTTTTTCTATTCAAGCACTTCTTCTGCATTAACCACTGGGCACTCCATATTCTATTATAAGTAAGAGCCCATATTTCTCTCTGTTTATGTACCTATTATTTTATGAGCACATGCATTCCTTTTTAGGGACTATAATTCATATTGTTCTTAATTATTTTGGTGTCCAAATTGTCCTAAATTTGGCCAGTTAAGGGGGGTCCTTTGTAATCTGGTTTCTCCATTCTTGTGGCATGCCCCATCATTTATTATAGTACTTCCTGTCTGACATGACATAGTCCAGGCTTATCGTGATCCTGCTCTAGCTCTGGAATCAAATATTTCTGCAAAGATATCTGGTTTGTTTCAGTGGAGAATACTATCTGAGACAGAGATCTGAGTGCTACATATGATTACTGCTACTTGACTGTCTTTGCTTCTAGATCCTTTTGGCAAACAAGAAACACATGAATGCATATATACATACACAAATGTTTACATGCACATATACACTTAAGTATACAGATGCCTATGCATATTTCTCATGAATCATGACTCTGCAGAGATGCCTCCTATTCCAATCCATCTCTACAGGGTCCATGCCTGCCTTCCCCAATCTTCTTTTATATGTCCTTTCTTCCACAGGGAGACTTCTGGCTCCCAAACAGTTATATTTTGACAGACACTTTATGAGAGCACTCCCACCTTGGCACTCTTCCAAGAAGGAGCAATTTTTCTATGGAAAATCCCCTCCTCCACAATGGGGACTTCAGTAGACAGTACTGAACAACATCTGTGCTTGTATGCAAGTGAGCCTGTGTGCACTCTGTCCACAGTGTAATTTCTTTACATGCATATATACCTTAGTACCAATGGGAGAACATCAGTGAGTACCATAATATGGTTTCAGTTCACACCTGTAGTGCCTACTTGGATCATCTGTTCACCAAAGGAAGTAATTCCCCTTCTTAATGGTCATTAGACATTACCTGGGAAAAAGGTGTGCTTGGGTTTCTAGAAGAAATTCAAGCAGAGGCTATAGATACCTCAGGTAAAAATGAGGCATTCAGTTTAAGTATTCACAAAGGACAGAATGCATTTTCACCAATTTCCAGCCACACAAATCACATCTGATTTGTTATTGTAAAGTTTCCAATTGTCTTTTTCTGAGCAAAGATTGCTTTTTAGTACTAAACTATTTTCTACTTTAACTTCTTATTAGAAAATATAGTTTATTTTATGATCTGATTACATCAGATTTTCTAGAATATCCTCATGTATTAAAATGAAATACCATAATCTTATGTTGTTCCAAGCAAATATAAACATAAAAATATCAAGAATTACCATCAAATCAGAGACATACAGTTATTTATTTCATTCAGATCAAAAAACTGCCTGCACATTAGATATTCTCCTTCACAATATACCTGGTTAGTGTCAAGGCTGTTTCTCATAAGCTATTAAATTTTATTCTTCTTCAAAACAGGCCCATATATTCAGTCATGAATTCTCTAATATTTTCCTTTTGAGTTATCACTCTAATAAGGGTCCATAGATAATATATTGAGTTTTAAGTTAACTGTGGAGTTATGTTTGTGTATCTATGTGTACATTGTGTATCTACAAGTACATATATATATTTATGTACTTATTCAGAAACATATCCATAAAGTATTTTTAAGCATAACTTACATAGTTTTACATATGTGATTTATTATATGCATATTAGAAAGAGAAAAGGGGGAAACAAAAATGTCCAACAATGTAAATTAGATGTGAAATCAATATACTTAACAGCTTCTGCCTTTCATTTCATTACATTTTAGTATGTCAGTCAAAAAACTTAATGGGCTTAACTGCTCATCATCTCCAAGATGTCTTTAATAGTCCCCACTGATCCCCTCAGTTGGACAATAATTCTGTTCCAAACTGCATCTAATTTCTCTCCATCCCTATTCAAGTTACCTATTTCTTCAAAGAATGGAAAGATTTCAGGAAAGATGCATAAGCCATGCAATGAACTCATCAATCAATGTCGGCCTAACTAACCACCTTTTTAAATTTCAATATTGCATTTCAATAGAAATGCCTTTTAACACCTGTACTTAATAACAAATTAAATACTTATTTTTGAGTAAATGAGGTGTGTTGCATGTCACTATTTGCACTGGGAACAGTAATTTCTGACTATATATAAATTTATAATATAACCCAGTACTTTTTAATGAGGTCTTATTGCATATTAACCCAAAATGGCACATAAAAGTTAGCTGAATCTTTAACAAAGTATGAGTTATCACATATAATCATAATGAAGACAGGTGTGTGTGTGTTGTGTGTGTTTGTGTTGAGAGAGAGAGATCACAGTTTAATGAGCTATAATTGATTAAGATAAGAGTCAGAAGGTATGGTTTCTTTTCCCTACTCTACTTGTGATAGGAATCAGTCAGTGGCATCAAGGAGTCCATGGACCCCCTTAAATTGAATGGACATTTGCAAGAATGTAGTATGTAATTTCTTAGAGGTGTAGGGTTCATACTTTCTATCATTAGGCTCCATTATTCTTCAAGTCGTAGCTCCCAATGGATTAGATCATATCTCTGGTTTCTTTTGGTTTTGAAAATCAGTGATTCTTTATTATCAGGTAATTTGTAGTGACTGTTAATGACTTTATAATGGAAAATATTGCAATAATTTTAGTGTGAGGAGACATCTTCCACTTTGAGTAAAACATTATTTCAAAAACTAAAGCATGTTTATGAAAGTGACTTTTGTATTTAATTTTCCAAATCTTGGGTAATTCAAAGACATTTAACTCATCTAATTTAATTCACCAAATATTTTAGGTCTTGTAAGATGTTAGGGCTTCTGATTATTAAGAAGTTATGGAGCATATATGAGTTAATACCCTTTTTACTTTTTCTTTCTTTCTCTTGTTCTGTTTCTATTTCAGTATCTATCTACCCATCTACTTTTCTGACTTCTCTTTACTGTAATTTGATATTTGGGTCAATCAGACGAAAACGTACATTATGATTTATCAAATATATGGTTCTAAATATATCTTGGGAGTTGAAATAATCCCTTCCAAAAAAGAATGTGAATATAAGGTTTTCATAGAAAAAGCTTTAGAAGGATCAAGATATGCCACTGTCCTTATAACACTGAATAAGGCTGATGTCTTTTCACCATTATACTGATGTTTCTCAGCTGGAAGTCTGAAATGAAGACAAATGTTAGTGTCAGAGAATATGTAGTTGAACATTTGAATATTTAAAGTCTTTTCAAAATGACTGTGGAGTACAATGTATCCTACTGTTCCTAAATCATCAATTTAACAGTCATCAAAGTCCTTCTTTTAAGAACTAACATATTGGTGCATTTAACAATATAGATCTCAAGTGTTGTCATTCAAATAATGACCTATAATTCACATGTCCTCAATTCAGGCCAGAATTCTGGGGATGATTCCACCCCGTGATTCATTTGTTAATTTAAAAAAGGTTCTTGAGTCCATTTTGTAAAAAAGCGATAGCAAGAGATCTATGTAATTATCTGTAGTGATCTAAATAGATTCACAGAACAAAGCTCTCTTATTTAAGCAGCGGATTCCATTGCCAATGACCTCTTCATTAATGTGTTTCAAATGAAAGCCATTTTTGAAACTATTCGCATTTATTGATAATAAAGTGCATGCTTTGATTGCCTCTTTGATTTTTTTTTTCCTCCTGTAGTTAACAGCTTTAATGATATTGCTATGAAATCTGTTTCTATTCTATATGGGGAATGCAACATCAAAAAGCCTGCAGGCAATGTAATTATTAACATAATGAAACCTCTTCTTGACTGAACTATACATTGTTATGAGATATGACAGTAATTTGGAAAGGAAGAAGCACAAACTATGGGGTACAGTTTCCATTATAAAACCACGTAAGTCTGACAAGATTTGATTGGAAGCAGCAGTTATTACCCGATCATTTTATTTTGGGTTTCAATAGGTGGTATTTGCTAACTTATAATATCCTCAACTGTGTTATTATCTGTGTGTATAAATGTACAGATGAAGATACACCTGAAAACACATATAATATGTGTAATAATATATGACTTCACTTATATATTAATTATATAAGCACATACACACAAATATATATGCTAATATAGTAAGTGATGAACATTTTTGACAGTGTAGTAGAAAAACCTTCAATGATTCTCTCTGAAGAAAATAGTATTGAAAGTAGTCTTCCTGTGATTCATTCTAGAACTGGAAGCAGCTCAATAATAAAAGTAATAATAGGAATTGATCTTAAGATAAAGTCTTTTCCATGAGTTTTTTTCCTTGGGTTTTTCACTAACATAGCCAAGTATAATAGTAATAGTCTTGGTAAAGTATGTAGACTATTTTGCATTTCACTTTAGTAATTACAGGCATTGTCTAGAAATGTAAAATGTAGTGGAGAATGTGCATTTCTGACTGCATGACTGAGGTCTCAAATCAGTTAAACTGGAACTTTCTAAGTCAGATCAAAAGTGATTGTTTTAGTGATCTACAAAAACTGCCTACAAAATATCAAACATTGAAGCTAAAAATTTAAAAGTTTCAGCCAAATGTGCTTAAGTTTCCATATTTCTAAAGGTTTGATGTCATATAAACATAATGATACTAATTTTTTTTACTTGTTTCCCTTTCTATTTATTTGTTTGTTTGTTGCAGAATACCTCAGATTTGGTTACTTTCCATTGTGATTAAAAATTTTAGATAAAGCACCAGCTAATTTTGAAATTAATCACATTTTTATATGTTTAGCTTATACTACTTATGTCTAGTATTGTGAGATATTTTATTATGGTAGAAGTTTTTAAGAAAATGAGGACAGCAAAAATATACACACTAGATATGAAGATTTTCAGAACTAGATCTATTGAGGAAGTATACAGTAGTTAGGAATGGTTATGGGAAGTTAGGTTAAGAATAGTTCTTGAAAAACAATCAAGAATTGCACTGATGAAGGGTGGTCCCAGATGGCAGCATAGCAAGATCCTAAATTCATCTCTCTGCATTGATACACCAAATCTACAGCTACATATGGGAAAATTCCTTCTGAAAACTAGCTGAACAGCTCCTTCACAAGAAATAACAGGTGATAATTAAGATAGGTAGGAGAGGCAGAGGTGGCAACTTAATTCAGAGGGACATCATAAATCTGAAGCTTCTCCCTGAGGAGAACCCCCATGTTGGGTTCCCCAAGCCTTGTGTCCTGCACTGGAGACACAAGCCCCCAAAATTTCTGACTTTGAAAACCAACGGGAATTATGTCAGGGAGAACCAGAGGGCTCTGGGGAACTGAGATACTGCTTTTAAAGGGCTCATGTCCAGATTCATTTGCCCCAAAGCCCATTACAAAAGCAGCAGTTTGAAAAGCAACTAGACTATACGTAAAGATGATTCATTTATTAATCTTAAAGTGTTTGTTGGGTGAGAAGGGGCCTGGTGGAACTTTCTCCGGGGTCGGAGGTATTGGTGGGTGCCATTTTCTGTGGTCCATTTAACTTATTGAAGGCAGCGGGCAGGCTTTGCCCTGAATTTTCCCACTACCTCACTGAAACCAGTGGGTGTGCCCCAACCCTGCACTCTCCTGCTACCTTATTAAAGCTGGTGGGCATGCACTGTCCACACAGGAGACGTCCACTAGTCACTTGGCATAGGTTGCCAGAGGAGCTTGTGTTCCTGGGAGACATGGGATTGTAACAATAGAAGAGAGTTTGGGGCAGGCTACTAGCCCCCGGGCACTGCTCAGACATCCAACTAAATCACACCCTCAGTCTTCATGTGAAAAAGGCTTATTTGTCCTGGACTTTCAGCCTAAGGGGCAGAACCCATCTCCAGGCTACAGAGGTGCTTGCAGGAATCATACACCAGGAACACCATATTTCCGCTCTCCCCTTGGCCTCACTACAACTCACCAGAACCTACCAGAAAGGAGCTTGGACGCTTCTGTGGAGCCTTGATTTTTGTAACTGTTGCCCATGTGACACCTCCAGATCACCTAGTCTAGAGATCAGCAGGGTTTATAATTTCAATCCCAGAAGACTATATATATTTGCAAAGTTTAGAAAGTGCTGGTTCAGGGTTCTGGCTTCAAATCGGCCTGAAACTAGGAACTGGAATTTTTCCCTTTGGAATACTGACAGGTCTTGGCAAACTCTCAACAACTGAGGTGGGGCTGTGAGACACCACAACCAGACCTCACTTTGGCCCCCAGGAGGCACAGACAAGGTCCATGAAATGTAGCAGCCCGACTTCTTGATTCCAAGAGGAGAGGGAGTGATGGGGGTGATGAGGAGCCACACCATGACATTGCTCTGGCCGGGGAGGAGAAAGAGAGAGGAGGCTGTGCATACATTTCTTGGCCCACAGCCAGCACGGTCTGAGAGACCAGCATATGGGACTGACCCCACGGCTCAGGACAAAGTCCTCCAGGCAAACCGAGAACAGGAAGGAATAAGCACATACTACCTGCACAGCCCTTCAACCCCAGGAAGGAAATAAAGGATTGAACACCTCTCCCCTCAGACCTCTGCCCACCCAGTATCAGCAACAAACATCAAAGAAACTGCAGCAGTGAGTATCGGCTTAAGAAGCAGAGTATCTACAAACAGAGAGGCTGCCAGAATGAAAAATCAGAAAAAGGGAGCTCAAAATAAATCCAAACAACAGACTATCAAAGTAAACAAAATGGGGATAAACAACCCAGTAAGAAACAGAGCTCAAAACGATGATTATAAAAATGCTCAGGGAACTTAATGATAATTTCAACAGAGAGATAGTAAGCTTAAAGGAAGACTTACAACCACTATAAAGGACCAGGCAGAGATAAAAATTACAGTAACTAAAAAGAAGAATGGAATAAAAGGAGTCATCAGAATAGATGAAGCAGAAGCACAAAGCAGTGATTTGCAAGAAAAGCCAGCAGAAAACACCCAATTAGAACAACAAATAGAAAAAAAAAAAAGAATCTAAAATAATGAGACCAGTTTGAGATTCCTCTGGGACAACATTAAGGATAACAACATTTGTAATCATAGGATTACCAGAAAGAGAAGAAAAAAGCAAGAGACTGAGAACTTATTTGAAGAAATAATGACTGAACATATTCCCAACCTGGTGAAGGAAATAGACATACAAGCCCAGGAAACACAAAGTCCCAAATTAGATGATCCCAAACAGGAACACACTGAGACACGTAATTAAAATGGCAAAAGTTAAAGGAAAGGAGAACATTCTAAAAGCAGCAAGAGAGATCCAAGTAGTAACTTATAAAGGGACACCCATTTGATTCTCAGCAGATTTCTCACCAGAAACTTCACAGTCCAGAAGGGACTGGCAGAAAATATCCAAGGTGATGAAAACCAAGGATCTACAACCGAGATGAATGTATCCGGCAAGGCTAGTACTCAGAATTGCAGGGCAGACAAAGAGCTTCTCAGATAAGAAAAAGCTAACGGAGTTCATCACCACCAAACCAGTACTGCAAAGAATGTTAGAACGTTAAAGGGACATGTTTAAGATGGGAGGAGGGATAGGAGAGTGGGTAAAATGAGGCGAAGGGACTAAGAAGTTTAGTTTGGTTGTCATAAGGTAATAATCATGGGGATATAGAGTATAACATGGGAATATAGTCAATAAAGTTGCAGTAACTTTGTGTGGTGTCAAATGGGAACTAGATTTGTTGGGGTGATGGGAGGAGAGCTGGAGGGGTGGGTAAAAAGGGGGAGGAAATCAAGAAGTACAAATTCATAGTCACAGAATAGTCACAGGGATGTACAGTGCAGTATAGGGCATACAGTCCATAACACTGTAGTAACAATGTATGGTGTCAGAGGGGAACCAGATGTACTGGAATGAGGATTTAGTGAGTTGTATAAACGACTCAGCCCTGTGCTGTACACCTGAAACCAATATAATATTGTATGTCACATGTAACTGAAAAATAAAAAAGTCTCAAAAGAAAAAGAAATGCACCGATGAAAAAGGAAGGACAGGGGAGCTCAGGTGTGAAGAAAAATCTGGTGAGTCATGATACATGGGTATGAATGAGTTTGATGGATAATGGCCTTGACATTAACCTTTCCAGAATACAATTTAACAAGTTGGTAAATGGACAGAAAAAAACTCTCTATATTAATAGCTTGGGGAAAGCCTCAGATAATGAGGTCTTTAAGCACAAATAATTCCAAAGTGAACTAAATTAATGATGGCCCAATTAATCTCATATTGAGGAAACAATTCACAAACATGGAATTATCAATTACTAAACTAATTTCTATTTTGTTAGCATGTCAACAAATCAAATAATGTTCTACCAATTTTAGAAAGACGTGATATGAGGATCAAAACAAAACAAAATGCTCCTCTAATACACACGCATCCTTGGACCAAATTATGTAAAAACTCTACATATTGTTTTCTCATAGGTTCATAATTTCTACATAACAGGGCTATTATAAGGACTGATTAGATGAGGCTATATAGAAAAGAAAGTATTCCAATGTGTTAATATTATGGTTTCCTGAACTCAAGTCCCATAGACTTTTTCATATTTTGGTTTCCTTATAAGATGATTTAAGTGAAAGAGTATTTGTTCTTAATTCTCAAGATTGTTAGAAGAACATGAGATCATGTATGTGAAAGGGAAATGGGAAACACAGCAGTGCATATTTCAGGGGGTGTAGTCCTGACCAGGATTATGTTTACAAACCACGTGTGGCCAAGAGAGTACCTGATACAAGAGTAGAGATTTGCCTGACATGTCATAATAACGGATATCAGTTAAGCCTTTCAACTTCCTGATACATTTCCTATGCAGCGTTACTTTTGTTGTTATACATACCATATTTATCTTTAATTCCTATGGAATAGTCTACAAAGAAAATCCACAGAAGGGCATGTGCAGGCTTCTCACTTGCTTCATACTGATTTGAGGCTTCTATAAAATTCACGGTATTTCTACACACAAAAATACCAGTTCTCTATAAATAGATAGACATCAGAGAAGCAGGTGCCTTCAGCTTATGTGTAACCCAGACTGTTACCCATGGTGATAATGCAACTTAATCTCAGCAACCTTTCTCAAAGATGACGTGTATTATGGTTAGTATGGGAAGAATCAATATATGATGTTTGTAGCTTTAATAGAGCAATAAATGACATGGATAGACTGTTTTTATAAAAGAATTCTGTAGCCATTTATTAGAGGAGAAAGAAGCTGTAATTTTTTCAGACAGCCAAGGGAGTAGGTTTTTCTACCTAATGACAAAAGATCCTACCTTAAAAGATACCATCTCTTTGGAGAAGAAATTTATTGTTTATCTATTTCCAGGCTTTAAAAGATAAGAAACAGCCTTGGATAAACTGGCTCTTTGGGGAGGGACCATAAGTTAAGGAAGAAATTTAGAACTCTATTCTCCTAACACATAGGTTTCACAAGTCAGAGAGATCTGGGCTACTCTGATGTGGGAGATGCCAGTAGATGCCAACTAATACATCTTTGGTGGGACAGAGTAACAGTTAAGGATATGGCCTCCAGGATCAGAGACTCTGAGTTCAAATCTAGTACTCTTGTTCAGATTTTGTGGCTGGGGTCAACCTACATAATATTTTTGATGTTAAGGTTTCTTATCTTAACAAATGGAATTAATATCAGTATCTACTTTATGGGTTTGTTGTGGAGATTAATAAGAAATATTTCATGAATGGCATCTGGCACAGAGGAAATGGTAGATAAATATTGATTAATTTTTACAGTATGACAGGCATTGTGAGCATTGGGAGGGGAAACTATGAAACCTTCCTTAGAATTTATAGTCCAAGGTGGTAGGACCACACGGAGAAGGGTTGACATGAGGTAGGAGAGATGGGAAGGGGTGAGACCACACTGGGCCATAAAGGCTTTGGGAAGATTTTGATCTACAAGGATCATAAAGAAATTGATGAATTCAGGCATTTTGTGTACTGTCAGCTCCATAAAGAGTGACCTGAAGGGGGCAAATGTAGGTAGGTTTTGGGAGACCTGTGGAAGACATGAAAGACAGAAATAGAATAATGGCAGCAGAGAAAGAGAAAGGCATTCAAGAGTTTTATGGAAGATAAAATCAGCAGTATTTGATAGACTGGAGTTAGGGCTGTGAGAGGATGGAAATACCAGCCATGACTCCCGTATTTTGGATTTGCATAGCTGGTGTTTCTGGTGGTTCATTGGACTAAAACTGGTCCGTGGCATATATGAGTGGGTGGGTGTGTTGGTGGGTGACTATCACAGGTTTGGCACCCATGTTGGGTTTGAGGTACCCCACTCTATGCAGAGATGTCCAGCTGGTAATTTATCCCCAGAAGGACAGTCATAGCCTCATATCTTTTCATCGTTTGAATTTCTTGAGCTCCCAGTTGGACAAGTGCATACCCTCCTTCTATGAGTGGCCTCATCACAGATTTTTTTCATCTTTATTTCTCTTGTAACTTTTTTCCCTGTCTTTTCCCAAAGATAGTCAGCCACTTTTCAGGAACATCAGCAATTATCTACATTTTGTGATTATCTTTTTGTTCTCTTCCCACCCAACTTAGCTCCTCTAAACCCACACTTTGATCTCACTCAAAGTAATTATCCCAATTAACAGATCAGACTGCGCTAAGGCACTTTTTTCCAGAGCAATGCACATGCATGTTGAGGAAGAATGCTCCCTTTCTCTCCTGCTACTTGGGGAAAAAAAAAAAGCCCAAGATACAATATTTTTCCTAACAGTGGCAACAATAAAAATTCCAATAACAATGACCGTGGATGCACATCTGACCTTGACACTACTGAAATTAATATTCACTTTGCGATTCCACTGACGTTTATCACTGAGAAGCACCTTTAACGCCCTCATACATACGCGCACACGCACACAAGGGGAAGATTGATAATCGCACAGGGCAGAAAACCTAGTTGGCCTCTATCTCTAAGAAACATCTAAAAGGCCCCTAGTCTGTTGAATAAAGCACCCTGAGGATTAAGTTTATTTTATTTTCAGTATTCAGAAGATAAGAAGTTTATTAACCACTTGGAAGATCTGGGCTTCTTCTGAGATAGCAGCAGGAAGACAAATAGACGTCAGCAGTAAATCATCTCACAGAAGTTGGGCGACTTTAAGTAAAACTGAACCCAGGGACACCAGCATGTTGCTCCAGATCAAAAGATTCTTTTTTTTCCCCCTCAACCCCACCTTCTTTGCTTTTATTTCCTTTGCTGCCATAAACTGTCAGACGGATAAGAAAGAAATGCCTTTGGTGTTCAAAGGTTATTGATACTGATGTTGGGTAAATATGGAGTAAAATAAAGAAAATAATAGTTAAATGTGAATGCTATTTTTTAGATAAGTCAAACTATTCCTTTGAGAAGGGTTAAATGTGTCAGTCCACTGTATGTCAGTAATTCTAAATCTCAATTTAACATCAGATTGGGAGTCTTCTTGACTGTTTCATGGTTGTTTATGAGACACAGAGATGCATATAAGCCATCACTGTCAATATAAATAAGATGTGAGCCATGAATGATCCTAAACAGACACATTACAAATGTAAAAAATAAATAAATGAAATGAATTTTAATTATATATATATTGAACTCCATATATCTAAAATATTGTCACTTCAAAATATAACAATATAAAATTTGCTAATGTGATATTCTACATTTTTCACATAAATCTTTAATAACAAGTGTGGATTTTATATTAGTACCAGACCTCAGTGTAAGCAAACCACATTTCAAGTGTCCTTTTACCACATGTGGCTAGTGGCTACCATAGCAGACACTATAGATATAGGCAAAGCTACCAGGATAATTAAAGAACTCTTCAATTGGAAAGGAGGGAAATTCAGTATTTCCAAAGTAAGTGGCAAAATTACTGTAAGAACATTAAATTACAGAGAGGACAGAGAACAAATGATATTCAGAGTGATAAAACGAATCGGGCTCTTGGCATAATCTAAAATAAGTCAGTGATATGTTGCCTATTATTATATTGATATTTGTGGTTAAATATTATATTAAATGATGAAACATACCCCCAGAAGCAGCCTCAAGTCCTACGTATTTTTGAGAGGAGCTTGGACTGAACTACAAGCCAATTTGACCCCCTGAAGAATGGCAGTAATAATTATTACTTTTTATTTCACTGAAAGGTAGTAAAAGGAGACGTTGAATCAAAATGCCAGCCTGCAGGTTTAGATCAGGGGAGTGATTTATAACAAGGAGTTGAAGTTCTGTGCCTTGCACGTTCCTCAGCACAACAGTTAACGTAACTCACTCAGAAAGAAGGGCTCAACCTCCACGAGGTTGGCATTTTTTAAACATGCTGTCCTGGCTCTGCTTCCTGAACGAAGACTTTTAACTCACGAAAGAATTGTTAAAATGCAGTTAACTTTCAATCAGTTTCTTTTCCATTTCCCTGAAATTATCACACACACACCCCCACGTCAGCACCGGGGTTGGAATGTTATCCGAGGTTCAAATTCCAGCTCTGACACTATGAGTTTTGTCCCCTTTCATTTTGTCACCTGTAATGTGGGCACGGGGTTGGGCCAGAACGGTAGCTCACAGGATGTCTGACAAGTCCAGCAGATTGCTAGGAGCTGCAGTGCAAAGATTTTAAGGTGATGCCACACAATTACTGCTTCGGGTCAAAGCTGTTAAATATCAGAGTCAGATGTTGCCATCCATGTCTGGGAGGGAAATGATCATGAGGTTTTCATCAACTGAAGGTCAAACAGGAAAAATCTGAGTGTGTGGTCATTGTCGGGAGCCGTTCGCCGGCGGCTAGTGGGAACTCTGAGCCACGTGACTCCTCCTGCTTGTGAGTTGCTTTAGGACCACCTAAGTGGTTTGCAGCCTTTAATACCAAAAAAAGCAGTGTCCTTCAGCCTACCAGGCAGGTTAAAACTCTGGAGAGAGAAAGGTAAGAGCATTTCAAATGTGATTTTAAGGATATTAACGATGTTTCTTAACACTTCTCTGCTTGAGAGACAATGACAAATTATGTTTAAAACGAAAACAGTTTCTTAATTAAAAGTAGAGAAGTATTTATTTATTATTAAAGTTTGCTTAGTTCTCAACCTGATTACCTGGAATCATACTAATAATTTGAGTGATTTATAAGGCAGTGTAGGTACTGGTTTGAATAGTGTTCCCTCCCAAAATTCATAAGTACCCAGAAAAGTCTTTGCCTCTACATTAGTTAAATTAAGATGAAGTCATACTGACTCTTATCCTCCCTGGCTGCTCACGAGTTGGCCACCATCATGAACAACACAGTCACTATCCAGGCCAGGAAGTTCATGACCAATAGATGACTTCAACAGAAACAAATGGTTGATGTCCTTCCCTTTGGGAAGTAACAGTACCGGAGACAGAGTTGGGAAAAAGTAGTCACAGCGTACTCGTACAAGACCACACTCGATGTCATCTTTGTATCTGCATTCAAAACCTATTTTGGTGGTGGCAAGACAACTGGCCTGTGCATGACTAATGATTCCTTGGATTACACAAAGGAAAAAATGAACACAAACATGTATGAGAAGAGAAAGCTCTTGAGAAAGCAGGGGAAAGGAACACAAGAACACAAGGAAGAAAGTCAGGGGGGACTGCCAACGCCATTGTTGGTGCTCGCAAAGACAGGGAGTAAAGATGGGTCAGTGACATTATCTGAGGTGATGGAGCAGATTTTTCCTGAGAGGATTAATAAACTAGGAACTTTTGTGTGAAAAAAAAAAGATGAAGTCACCCTGGATTAGGGTGAGCTTTAAACCCAGTATGATTGATGTCCTTATAGAAACAGGAGAAGAAATGTGGATGCAGAGAAACAGGCAGTGAAGATGAGCTGTAGCTACGAGCCGAGGAGGCCAGAGACTGCCAGAATTGGGGAGCAGCGAGGAAGGACTTTCCTCCAGAGCCTTCAGAGGGAGCACGGCTCTGATAACATCCTGATTTCAGGCTCCAAGTGTTAAGAACTGTCACAGAACACAGTTCTGCTGCTTTAAACAACCTGGTCTGTGGCACTTTGTCATGGAAGCCCTAGGAAACTAATACAGGCAGTATGATTTCTATTTCATGAGAGAAAATGGAGAATCGGAAAAGGTAAGTGACTACCTCAAAAATGTATAGTGAAATATAAAGGGTATCTCATCCCAAGTCTTTTGCTTATTGGTTTAGTGATGAATCCATTTTCACAAAGACAGACCCCAATTTTTGCAAGCAGTGTTGTTTCCCATAAACAACCCCGGATTAGGTATCTAGACATAGGCCTGGGCACTGACCTGGGACTGACCTTAAACTCTCTTAATTCCAAGTTTATTCTTTCTAAAATTCAGTGATTCTAATCAACTATCTCAAAGGTCCTTTATAGTGATGTTTTGGCTTCAGGGTGTCCTGAGTTCATGGAGGCTACGAGACCCCAGGATAGGGAAAAGGGTAAAGACAAGGGATGGTAGAATTCCAAAGGCAAAATCGTCCTGAATTGTATGGCCTTTGTTTAAGCCTAAGGTTTCTGCGGTAAAATGCTGATGTATCTCTGAGTTAGAAGGTCATTCATACGCCTTATCAGGTCTGCATACACATCCCTACTAGTATGCCACCTCCTGTTTAATGGACACAGGCCAAGTGCGTATCAGAAAACAGGCTGGTTCTGAACAGACATATATTTTGGCGTTGACTTTCCCTTTTGGAATGGTTCCTTGGAACATCTTGGCAGCTGGAAGTCTGGGTGGCAGATGTGGGACTTCCTTTTAGTCAGTTGTCCTTTCTGGCAGGAGCCACATCCAATTGCACTTGACCAGCCTGCCAGAGGCTTTCTAAGGAGGCTCCTCTATGATCAATACGCTCCTGAGTGTCTTCTGTGCATGGCAGTGTGCATGTCCCTGCAGTGCATGCATTGGGGACATGTAGGACACCGATGTTTTACAGCTTACAGCATGGAGAATTCTCCCATGTTGTCCTACAACCGTTCAGTTTGCTGCTACTAGAAGTTAAATCCTGCACTGCGTTGGCTGTTGGCCTAGCAGGCTGTGGCATTTGCTTTTAATTTTATATTCAACATGCTGGGCACCTTCTTTGAGCTCACCATCTAACTAAATAAATAAAACCTGAATGCAGTCAAAGCTAACACACCAAAAAAAAAAAAAAAAAAAGATTTCTCGATCTGTCTCCCACAGCTCTCCGCTGCCCACACCCACTCCATGATGGCTCCTTACTCAGTTTCTGATGACAACAATGATCCCACCCGTCAGCTAGCTTCTGAGCCCTAAAATGCAAAAGCACACACAACTCCTGTCTTTCCTCCCACCTCACACCCAGCAGCAAGGCTGGTCTCTGTCTTTCGAAAGCATCCTGAGTGTTACCGGTTCGCCACACGTCAACACTTCCCACCAAAACTTGAGCTACCAGCAACTCCTGACCACACTAACATGTTAGCTTCCTCTCTAGTCTCCTTGCTTCCACATTAACAACAAATATTAGTCGTGTCACCCTCCCTTGTGCAGATGTTGCCGCACTGAGAATTAAATCCACTTTCCTCATCATGGGTTCGAGCTTTCTCAAGACTGGGCCATGCTGCTTGTTGACTCGTCTTTTCTACTTTCCTTGTCCTACTGCTCCTGCAGCCCAGGGGTCTTTCTGCTCTTCCTCCCCTGGGTCTTGGCACTTGTTATTTGCTCTGCCTAGAGTGCCTTCACCCAAGGTCATTGTTGGCATCCCTCCAAAATTCATTGAGAGGTCCTCTTAAATGCTCCTTCCGCATAAAGGCTTTCCTGGTCTTCCCTTGAGGAATCATCTCTATCCTCCGTAAGCTGCTTTATTCTTCTGAATGTTTTACTTTTGTTTATTGTACCTCTTTCTATTACTAGAAGATAAACCTCATGAGGATCAGTACTTGGTCTTTTCTATAGCTGAATTCACAGTGCCAAGAAATACAGGCTAGCCCATTAGGGCACACGATTACTTGTTAAATGAATGAATGAATGCATGCATGAATGAGCGACAAGCTAATGTTCAAAATTTGGAAAGTAAAAAATAAATTTACATAGACTAACACATTGATCTATGTGGTGAATTAGCCAGAGTAGGCTTTCTGCTCTTAGAAATTATGAACAAAGTTTTAAAGTAGAAATAGAAGGGACAAATGAAATAGCCTAAAGAAGGAGAGAATTTCAAACACATGAAAAGCACAAAGATAGAAATGAACAAATTACATGCAGTGTTAAGGGACATGATTATATCAGGAGGGAGTAGAAGCCAGTAATAAAGGAATGCACGATTTAACAGCGAGCATTTACTGAGGACCGAAAATGTGCCCAAAGAGCACACCAAGTATTTTATACTAAATACCTCATTTAATATTCATTTAATCATTTAAGGACACATTGTTGGGTCCTATGTTACAGATTACAACATCTCTGCAAGATATCTCCATTTTACAAATGAGGACATTGTGGTTTAGCAAAGCTAACTAGCTTACTCTAGTTAGCCAGTAAGTAAAAAAGGTAGAATTCAATTCCAGTCTCACTTCTGAATCATTGTTCTTAACCATCTTTCACTCTCCTTCCATTTGAAAGACCTAGAACATGAATTATTGATTTAAAAAAGGTAGTATTGACCATGTTTTCAAGTTCTGCCATTTGACTTTCAGTTGATAAAAACACCACGATGGCAAAATCTTGACTCTTATTTTAATAGCTACAACCTGAAGCAGTAATTGTGTGTTATTACCTTAAAATCATTCAGTGTCAACCCATGACAATCCCTTGTACCTGTCAAGTAAGTACCCTGGAATCGGAAATTCTGGCCCAATTCAAGTACTATATTAGATGTGATCTGGGGCTTCCCAAGGTGGGAAGATGGGCTGAGATGGAAGAGTTTTCCTAGAATAGGGAACACTTGTGGGGTTTTCCCTAATAAATACCATTCTACAAAAGAGAAATAATACTTTTATGAAAACAATATAATAATGCAGGAACATTGGAGTTAGAGAACAATAGTTAAATCACATTATGGTCCTATTATGTAGCACGTAAGGTTTACCATGCATTACAATAGTCAGACTATAACCTGCAGTTAAAGCATCTATAACAGAGTGAAGTGATTGAAAAATGAGTTGTACTTCATTTTGGTTGAGTATCACACCAGCATAGTCAACTATAAATTTCTTGATGTGATATTTTCTAAAATACACTATGATATTTCATATCAAACACAACATACTCATATATATGTATTGTTAAACATTACTAACTTACAATCCTAACGTTAGGTTAAAGAGGAAACAAATTGATCTCACTATATAACTCAGAATAATTTATTTTATAGATCAATTTTCATCAAACATTTCATCCCTGATTTCTTGGACATTATCCTGTCCATCTTATTTTACTTTCTGTTTTCAACAGCTTATAGAAAGCTTGAGACATAGTAAGTGCTCAGTAAATACTTATGTACTGCATAGGTTTGAAAAAGGGCTCTCAAGATGAGAGAATGTATGAGTGTACATAGGAGATAAAAATGCCATATTCTCTTCTGCCTTTACTCTCCATTAGCCATGTTCACCAGCTCTCCATAAAATCAGATATAACTGAAGGATTTCCATTAAAAAGCTCAGCTCAGCTGTTTTATCTTGAAAATTTTATTCAGCCTCCCCACCATGATAATACCCCTGAAGATGCTAAAGCTTGCTTTTGTTCTAATTCAGTTTAGCAAGCAACCTACTTCCATTGTTTTATAGGGTACATAACCAAACTAGGCAATTAAACCCAAAACAAATCTACTTAGAAAAACCTCTTCATCCCACACTAGATAACCATACTTCCAGAAAACTTATTATTGGGACACTTTCATGTCTTCTTTCTTCCTACTCCCTAATATCAGTATGAAATAATTAGCTTTTTTCTATCTCACCAAGCAGATAGCTTTTCTAAATGTTCGGTTATAACACTGGAAGAAGCCTGAATTATGCATTGTGCTCAAAATAAAAGAGCATAACAGCAGGGCAGGGGAGATTTTTTTAGGGAAATGGAACTCATGCTTTACCACTGTCCAACCCAAGCAAAACACAATCTTTGTCCTTCGTCTTTAATGACACTTACATGTTTTTTTAACCTGAGAAATATTTAAGGAATTTTAAGTAACCAACCAGAGAATACATCCCCATCTAGATTCTCTGGTCATTTGAAAATAATTTTTTTATATTCATTTAATGAGTAATAAACTTTTCAACATTCTCAGGGGGCTCGTATGTTAAATAAGCTCTTAGTGACTTCGGCTCAGTTTCCATTAGACTCCTTGAGAGTCAGGGCAACACTTGCCTTGCTTTTGTCTCCTCATTTATAATATTAGCAAGGTGTCTAGATCAGTGCTATCCAATAGAACTTTCTGCCATAATGGAACCGCTCTCTGTGCTGTCCAATATGGTAGCCAATACTCATACAGGAACTTTTGAAATGTGGCTAGTAATTCTGAGGAACTGAATTTTTAGCTTTTATATTTAAATTTTAAGTGCTATGTAACAGTTGAAATGTCACTAATGTGCTTGAGAAATTGGATTTTAAATATAATTTTATTTCAGTATGTTTACATTTAAGCAGACACATGTGGTTGGTGGGTACTGTACTGCATAGTATAGGCCCAGAACTTAGCACAAAGGCATCATTTTTGAATAAATAAATGAGGAAAATACAGAGTAACTCATAGTTGCCTGCAAGTCTTCTAATAGTGATTAAATCCATCCCTTCCAAGCCTCCCTCTAATTATTCTACTAATATACATCATTGTAAAAGAATAATATCTCATCTAATTGACCATTACCTCCAAATGGATTCCCTAAACCTTCTGTTGCTAAGGATGCTAGACCATTAGCCTTTAATTTCTCACATCTTGTATTTGTAATACCAGAAAACATGTTTTGCAATGAGAGACT
The DNA here is from genome assembly GCA_004026885.1 of Lyroderma lyra. Classification (NCBI taxonomy): domain Eukaryota; kingdom Metazoa; phylum Chordata; class Mammalia; order Chiroptera; family Megadermatidae; genus Lyroderma; species Lyroderma lyra. The sequence continues at coordinate 136,371 of PVJL010003421.1, read as the reverse complement.
TTAAAACCTGAAACAGGATTGATTTTCATGCTACCAAAAAAGATGTGATGTCATTTCTTACCTTTATTTTTTCTACTATTCATCTGTAGGCATGTACCACACCACTGGACCATTGCATTGGCTCATGGTCAACTTTGCCACCACACTCATCCCAAAAATTCACTCAAATTCACCATGCAGTGCAGTTCATAACTAGAAACCAGCTCAAGTGATAAAATAAATGAACTGGGCAGAACTGGGATTTACTTGGTTCACTTAATTTATACAATCATGATGAAATAACTATAACTGATTTTTAATATCTCTGCCACACATTAAGTTCAGATCACATATACCAGCATCTTTTAACCAACAAGCTTTTCATAAAATGGCAGTGCTGTGACACATTTTTATGGGATAATAGAGTGTTTTCTGATCTTAAGACTTCAAAATTTCAGTAGGGACACAAAGATGTACATTAGGCAAAATTAGAAGACAACCCAAGCTATAATAGCCTGCTAAATTATAGGGAGAAGATAATTAGGGGGGAAGTAATAAATATATATAAATGGGTGATTATATAGTAATCAAGCCAGTTCCAAACCGTCAATCAGGTATTATATTAGCCTATTACCTTGGTGATTATCCTGCTGAGCTCAGCACTTTGTAAGTGCAGGGCACTTGGAATTACGTTTCCCTTTGATAGTGTTAGGGGCAGGGCACTTCTCTCTGTTGAGTGCCTACTACATGCCAGATAAGGCTCAGGGGGTTCCCATTTCATCCCATTTCATCTTTTCAATCTGGGAAGAGGAGGAGTAAGTAATATCTCCAATTTATAGTTGAGAAAACTAGGGTCTCAAGGATTAAGAAACTTGCCCTAGGACACAGGTTGTAATGTTTAGAGACATGATGTTCAGAGACCTCTCAGTTCTCTCCATAACAATCATCAGGTAAAACCCTATTAGAATTAAAAAAAAAAAAATCAGGGAAGGAGGGAAAAAGCAAATACGTCTGTTCCTCCAGATAATACATTCTAAAGTCACTCTACTTGGGCGTTGCTTTCACTCATCTTTGCAGTGTAAAGAATATAATAGACTAAGAATATTTCTTACAACTCTGAAATATAAAAGGGTTTTGTGGATAATTGGGTTGTGGTCTAGCAAATAGGCTTCTCATTCTAACTCAAGCCTCGAGCCAGTATGTGGTCCATTTTAACATCATTCACGATTAAGCTGCTGTAACAGCATCTTAAAGGACCCCCAAATAATAATTCAAAAATTCCCCACATGTGGCATGAAAAGATTAGACAAATCTTAAGCAGGCAGGGACTTAAATCCAGCTGATAATACAGTGGAGAAATTACATGCCATAAAGGCAGGGGGAAGGGGGGAGGTTTAGCAAAAGGAAGATATAATCGGGGGACACAATCCTTTCTATAAATCAAGGCTTTCTATTCTGGCTGATTATTTCATAAACTGGATCCTGGGCTGTTGATCTCTTTAAATGATTACTATAAAATGTATGTATGTTTGGAAACAGTTTCTGGCTGATTTATATTTCAGACGTATTTTTCCATCAGTGTTTACTCCTTGAGAATACGGTTTCCATAATAGAGTTGATAATTTGCAAATAATATGGAAAACTTGAATCCAATTCGTATAAAAGCTATGTAATTTAGTGTACAATCAAGACAATACATTTGGAAAAACAGTGATAAAAAGCAACTGAATGCATACCTGGATGAGAGCCATTTTCAAAAGATAAGATCAATTTGTGAGGGAGAGAAATAATGATGAAAACGCTCCCCAACCCTTCCTTTGCCTCTAAATTCTGTTTTTCTAGCCAAACAGCAAAACCAGCCTAAGCATTTCCTCTAAAAACACAGAAAGATGGCCTTATAAGAAGTTGAGAGAGGGAGAGGGACAGAAGGAGAGGAGTGGGGAGGGGAAGGGGAGGCACGGAGAGGGAGAGAGAGAGAGAGGAAGGGAAAGGGAAGGAAGGAGATGGGTGGGGGTGGGGGGAAGACAGGCAATGCACACGGGACCTCAGATGTTCCCTTCTCCTCTGCAGTTGCTGTATCATCGAGCAGGCTTGGAGAAGGTGAAGTATTCCTTATGCCGGAAATAGTGTTAAATCTCCAAAATGGCATTTTGTGTTAACAACAGAAGACAAAATACACATGCAGCCCCCATGAGTCATGAGAACGTATTTATCCTAATGTCTCTAATAATGACAGCAAGTGCGCTACACCATACTCTTCACTGAAGGAGTTGGTTAGCAGTTTCCAATGTGTAAAGGACAGTCTAAATGCATTGTTTATCTAGGCTGCATTGTTCCTGTCTGCCTATCTACTCAGCAAGAGATGAATTTCCCAATGGCAATTCTCAATGAAGCCAAATTAGGCCACTGGGCAATGAACAGTGGCCGGTAAAGCAAAGAATTCTGACTCCATACGCTGGTACATACAGAGGTGCCTAATATCAAAGTGCTGTTATGAAGGGCCAAACTACGGTTAGCATTCTAAGGCTGTTATCACTGTTCTAACAAAAAAGAAATAATAAAATTTTGAAGGCTCCTTCATGTTTCTATGGCAGAAGGAGTCTCCCTTTTCATTTTCTGGAGAAAATAGAGCTTATCTGAGACAATAATACGCATACTAACAAGCACCATATTGTATTTGGCCAGGAGTATAGTTACTGTTTTGGGTCTTGTCGTAATTTATGCCTACTTTTAAGCAAAGTAAATGCTGACAGAGACCAGTGCCCAGGAAAGCCCTCTGCACAAATGCTCACCCTGCTTTCTGAATGAGGAGGAATGGATGGTATGCAAAGAAAGGACTGAAGCAGCTGATTTTGTAATATTAAAACACTTATTTGAAGAGGTGGGCACAATATGATTTAGGCAGAAAAAATTAATTAGCTACTATGCCTCAGTGATCACAGATAATGGGCCCACAGCTAATCTGTGGTTCAGTTGGTAATATTTCCTTCAACAAATTCTTACTGTTATATGTTTTTACTATTGGCTCTCTCAAGAAGCTTTGGATATCTGTAAGTACTGTTATATCACTGCATACATATGCTTTTCCAATGTGTCCCAGGCAGCATGGAACAGTGTTAGGAACATAACAGATGCTCGTTAAACGTACTCATAAATCAAATTACATCACTGCTTTTGTTTTATAAAGTTAAGTGTAATACAAATAATCACTGACTGACATTTTAATTAATAATACCAAAAAAATGGCAGAAAATGTTGTATCCTGAGTGTTTTTTTTTTTTTAATGAAATGAGGCATTATTAATCAGTGCCAAAACTTCCTTATCCCTTGTCTTAGAAAAGTTGGCATTTAAAAGAGTTGACTTAAAAAGAAAAAAAGGACTAGAAATTGATTGCTTAAAATGGATACTTAGAAACAATGGCATGGACAGAAGAAAAAAAATGTTGCTTAGTCTTAAAAAAACAAGGCTGATGAGTTAGGATTTTTATCAGAAATGTAATGCAATCATAGCCGGTCAGCCCTGAAAAGTATACTGAAGTAGTTCTAGGAATACCATTAGAATTAATAAGTGAGGAATTCAGATAACCCATAGCAATTGGATCTTTTGAAAATGAACGTGCTTTTACTGTTTAAGTTCTACCATTAGAAAATTGACCAAAATGTTTCTTCAGAGAATTTTTGATGGTGTTTTCAACTGTCAGTGTGTATACAACAAGGCAGATACCACTTTTAAAAATACGTATTTTGACCTAATTTGTTTTTATTTACTTTTACAGATTAAAGATACCAAATATCTATATGATGTATTGACTCTCTCTATATCATCTATAAAGAGTTAACTCAATAAAGAAATTGATGACTCAAATATCATGTTCACCTAGGCACTGTGACATGGAAATTGACATTACCTAGTGATTTACATCCAAGCAGCAATGAAACCTTCCGAAGAGTAGAGGCCTGGAAGTACTTGTAAATCCAGCTTCACGGGCCCATGACCAGAGACGCTGCACAGGGCCCCATGCGCAGAGGGTCCCACACAGAGAAAGGCTGTGATGCGCTGCTGTAGCTATTGGGTTGTGCAAATTATTTAGCGGGGATTGCCTGGCAGCCTGCATTTCCTAAATGCTGTCAGAAACCTGTACATTGTTGTGTCTTTAAAAATACTGTCTGAGGCTTTATTTCTGGGAGGCAAATATTTCTAGGACATGTACAGCTCAGACCAATGCCCACTCCCTCTAATTTATTAGCTTCTTGTCTTTGCGGCCTTGGCCAAACAGAAGAGAGGATGGACATGGCGCCAAGTGCAGACCATGATATCATTACCCAAGACTACACATCTGAGTGCTCCTGCTCTCACTTCTTCAACCAATTTTTAAAATTAAAGATGAATAAATAAAGCTTGCAAACTGCTCATCAATAATGAGTCTTTTCAAATAACATTAAAAGACTGGTAGGAAAACTAAAATTTCATAAGATACAGAAATATTTTTCCAATGTACAGTTTGGAAATTGTTCCTTTATAACCATAGAAATCACTGAATTATAATTTGGTTAAAAAGCATTCAGCTGCTTTACTTTGTGATCATGTAGCTTAATAAAATGATTTAAGTTGGAAGACAGTGAGATTGCCCAATAAAGATCATCTCTTTGCCTTTCTTGAGTCATGGTTCCCTTCTGGAAGCTTCTTGAGAGCATCTGGTCCATGTTTAAGTTAATTAACGAGTCCCTGTATTTAGAAGTCCTCTGCCATTGTTCTTTTACTTTAAATGTTACACGATCATAGACAAACTTGGAAAATCTGTAGAAAATCAATGGAGGAGGCTGAAACCAAGAATGATAGAGAAGCACCGGCAGGTCAAGTCAGTGACTTTCCGAGGAAGTAAATATGTAGACTACATGGATGGATTAGGCCTTGGCAGTTGTGAATTTCCCAGTACAGAGATACGGCCTAAGGGCGGAGCCCACTTTGTTAAAAAGTTATCTCACCTTTAAACATTTTTGAGTTAAATACGTCTCTTCCAAAGTTTTCCTTCCCTTGTCTCAAGAAATTGCTATGAAAGGATTCAAGAACATTGCTGATGAGAATAAAGCCTTCATACACGCCCCTTCCCTTTTCGTACTCACACTCAGGCTGAGTGGCCACTTTGATGGGTTGGGAACTTTCCCCGGGTCCCCACTCATTGTAGGCCACCACTCGGAAGGTGTACAAGGCTTCTGGCTTCAGATTTCCCACCGTCAGCTGAAGGGACCCAGGCTGGGATGTATTCAGTGCTCGTTCTCTGGGAAATAAAAGTTGTAGAGGAAGATTATTCCAACATGAATACTCTCAGCCAAAGCCTTATTTAATGTGCAAGAAGAGGAAGGTGAAACACAAGGTCGCTTACCCATTTAATGTTGACTCTGAGGCATCATTCAAGACCTCAGTCTTTCTATGGGAAATAAACTGACTGGAAGGGCTTACAAATAAACGTAGTAGGTTACTGGGGAGTTCAAGTCCGGGCCATTTCCATGAAACTTGCCAACTAAAGTCTTTTCCTTGACACTTTACAATTTAGAATTCAAAACTCATGACAAGGAGCTATTAAAATAAGAAGGAACAACTGGAATGCAGACAGGAAGAAGCAAGTCATAAACTTCTGGTTAATGACAGAAATCAAGGTGTCAATTGTTCCACAAGTTGGTCTTTGTCCGTACTGCCAACAAAGGCATTTTCTTTCGTTGTATAGAAGGAAAAAGCAGATGCTGTGTTGATGTGTCTGGGAGGTGAGCTCCTGTGCTGAGGTGAAGAACAGTTAGTGCAAGAAAGTAGATCCACTTCTGCATGAGGACAAATTGCAAGACACATCTGCTTGTCTTGTTTTTCATGCCACATCTACAGGTGTCCAATTCATGTTGCAGTTAAAAACTTCCTCAGTGGTTCCAAACAAATGAATTAGCCTTCTGATCATGGTAGGATTTTATATATGTACATAAAGCAAGGACAAACCCTATGGATATGAATGCTGACATACAAGCAATGAGAACTACTAAAATATTCTTTTTTTTTTTTTTTTTTTTGGTTGGTTCCCTGACCGGGAAGTGAACCCAGGCCATGGCAATGAGAGTGCTGAAACCTAGCAACTAGACCACCAGAGAAACCCCCTACTAAAGTATTCTTTAAGGACACACATGATTTTAGACATTTATGCCCTCGTTGTCATCATATAATTAATTGAATGGGTGAAAAAGGAACTACTTCTGAACTACTCTACTGTGTCTTAAGATTTCTATTTCTAGACAATATCTCTTACAACTCTGTGGAATTATATGCACATTTTAATTTTGCCATTCGGTTTTATTTTGTTTTGGAAGATATTTCGCATGAAACCTATTTTTCTGCTAGGGCAAATTAGGCTTCCAAAGAGTAAAATAAAAAGTTCTATATACATCGTATATATTCACTCTGACATCACTTGGACAAATATGGCACAGACTCCCTGGCTTATCCTCAAACCCATTTCTTCTTCTCCATGAACTAGACTGTATTTCCCAGAACCCCCGAAGTCTAGATGAGGCCATGTGACTGAGTCTAACCAATAGCTATGTGTGCTGTTTGCTATGTGTGCTGTTTCTAGTCTTGGCCTAGAAAAACCACACATATGGTTCTCTCCCTCCACCTGCAGGCTTTAGGCAGGCAAGCACAGTGACCTTGGAAGCCAAAACTTGCAAGAACTCAGGAGAAGGCCTGGGAGAAGAATTGTCTTAAGTCACGAACATACTTTTCCTACTTTATAGAGTCAAATACTTTTGGCCCATTATTTGTTATAGCAATTAGCATCATTGAATCTAGCATTGCTAATAATTAAAATATGTACCGTGAGTGGTCGCCAGGGGTGATGGGGATGGATGAATGGGAAGTTACTATTGAATTAGTACAAAGTTTCATTTGGGGAAGATGAGGAAGTTCTGAAGGTAGAGGGTTAATAGTTGTACAATAAGGTGAATACACTCAATGCCACAGAACTCTCTACTTAAAAATCATTAAAACTGTAAATACCATGCTATGTATATTTTACCACAGTAAAAAAGAAAACACCCTGAAGGAATCTGGATATATCCAAGGTTTAGGTGTTGCTTTAGGAGTGCTGTGTTAAGCTGCTGCAAAGCAGAATTGTGACTTATAGTGGGGAAGGGAATCTGGGTGAATTCAGTAGTAATTCAAAGTAGGTCAGAATTAGACACATCAGATAATACTCCCAGGTACACATATCATACTGCTCTCTTCTACAAACTAAGATTGTTTAGGACAATAGGTTGCCTTTTAAAAGAAAATTTTCACCAACAGACGTGCCTGCTTCATGGATGTATATTTTTGCATCTTATTTTCTTTTAGCAGAACTTTTTGTACATTGCCTTATGCAGTCCTTTTATATAGATAGAGTGGTTTTATTTTTCAGATGCAAAAGGAGATTTCAATAAACATCATTTCCCCCACAAAGGACTCACAGTTTTTGGATATCACAGTTGAGAATAAAATCTGGGACTTCATCCTCTAAATCCAGTATCGATATCATTTAATAATAATGGTAAAAAGAGAGATCTATTTGGATCAGGGGCACTTTGGGTAAAAAATCATGAGATCCCACAGACAGGGAAGGCACGCTGGGCATCAGAAGCCATTGTGAGGATGGATTTGTCTGTGATCTACAGCGAGTCAATTCATGAGTCAATTCATGATGTCTTTTCTAGACCTCAAGCAACATAGCTGACTTTGAAGCTCAGATCTGCATACCAAACTTCCTGGGTCTCTATAAGGAAAGACAGTTTTTATAATTGACCTTATTTTTATAGCTACTAAATAATTTAGATGTAATAGCTGTATTCCAGGACAGGCTGGCATAACCCTTTGAACAGGAATTCTTCAAAAGAAAAAGATGCAAGAAAATTTGGACATGCACAAGTAAAAACATCCCAAGTCATATAATGAGAAGATCCCTTCCATAGAAAAAGGAATACTGGACTTTATTACAAGGAAGGAAGTTTTAGGTTCCCATAATCTCCATCAGCCTCCAAACAGTAGCCCAAATTAATAATAGTCAGGAAAAGAATTATATTCATTGGCATGGACCATTGACACTTCCTCAATGTTACATAAAGGATGAACAAACTTATTTATTTATTTATTAGACAAGGAGTATTTAGAAAATACTCCTTTGGGGGTGATCCGTAAAAACTCAAGTTAAGCAAATACAATGGCTTTCTCTGTAAACACAGCTTCAGAGGAAACACTGCAGCCCCCTTCTAACCACATGCTAGGACAGCCCTGGCTTGGCCCCTAGTTTCTTCAATGTGCTTGTAGGCTCTTCATGGTTTTGCATAATGATTTCACCTAAATGTTCCCATTTTCTGTGTCACTTTTCAGAAATCTGCCTGTCATATCAAAGTGAGGTCGCAGCCTGCCGAGTGGAGTCAGGATTCTTAACTCCAGGGTTGTTGTTTTGGCTTCATCTGAGTCCCAGATTCCTCAAACGCTAATTGGTGCCATAAAAAAAGTTTACCTCATAAAGAACTAAATAAGATGTGGTATGTAAACCATCTTCAGCAGGAAGTCTTCCACACATGGTTGTCATCGCTGTGCTTTTTCTTATTACGACAAAATACCCCCCACCACTACCTCAGGAAGAAAATGAGGGCTCTTGAGTCCAATAAGAGAACTTTTCACAAAATATTTAGACCTAGTAATCTGAGGAGAGGAATTAATCCAGAGGTACAATGACATTAAGAAAAAGTACAAAAATAGTTGTAATTGAGCTATCGGCCTGCCAATTTTTTAAAAAATATTTTTCTGTCAGATTGGTTTGATTTGATAAGTTAAACAATAAACCAAAGAGAAGTTAAATTTAAAAAGTTAAATAAAACAGTGGTCATAACGAGAGGTACCGAACAAGTTCTAATAATGGAAACAGTAATATTATTAGAAGGCAGAGGCTTTGCTGACAGCAGCTGAGAAGGAAGAGGTGGCCCCTGAGGCCCAGGCACAGCTGGACGGCGCCGAGACAGCTGACATCCACGCTGGTGTCAGGGCTGTGCTGCCAGGCAGCTCTGAGGCTCCCTCGGGCCCCGCTGGAGTGACACTAAACTGCTAACATGAGACAGATGCATTCTGGGAAAGTGGCACTTCCTGCCACATCACCCTTCACAAATGTGTTCGGTTACAAGCTCCAAAGATTTGCAGGAGGCCTTTCATCACCTCTTTTGATGCCTTAATAGCTGAAAAACTAAACATCACCAGTTATTTCTCAACAAGTAGGTAAGACCTGAGCTCGGCAGGGCAGGGTATTAATTACTCTGTGTTTCTCTAATCCCACGCAGTGCAAGGCCAGACACCTAAAGTAGTTAAACTCGCCATAATCTCCACAAGAAAGCCATTAATAATTAGGATTTTCTCCCCACTCACTTTAGTTTATGCTCCTCTGTGAACAGCACGATCAGCACACTAGGTTCTGAAGAACAGAGAACAGTAGATGTTAAGAGTTTGCCCCATTACATATGGTGTTGGGGTGTCCTAACCACTCCTGGCCAAGCAGCCGGAGCCCAGGCCTCTCAGGGAGGTTCTCTCCTGTTACTCTGAAGACGTATTATCCCTGCAATCTGTAGAGTTCAGGGTCAGTAGTGGCAGATACGCATATCTTGTCAGACAAAGCTTCATTACGCCCTTCTACCCTGGACTCTGAGTTGGTATTGTGGGGTTCAGGCAAGTAGGTTATCTGAAGTCAAGGGACTACATCACCTGTGCTTTCTAGAATCCATTCACGGTAAATTCACTCATTGAAAACCCATGAAGTATACAAGGGCTGTCTGGAAAGTATCCAGCCATGTAACCATTCTCCTTATATGGACAATGGCTGCATTTTTTCCGGACAGCCCTTGTATGTACGTAGTCTGTCTCCTGCCACTGGCTAAAAAACCTGTAGGCAATTTGCCCTCTTGGACCTTTACGTGGTGAGCAAAAGGAGTTCCTTAACAAGAAGCAAGTCTTCCGTATAAATTCTGGTGTTCGGTGCTTTGGGTTACGCGGTTGAGGTTTCTCGGCAAATAACAGCTCTGTTCTAAAAGCACGCCCTCTGGCCCCATGACGATAACGCTGCTGTTTTCTGAGCTGTTGGTATCAGCCTTCCCAGGCTCTGATATGTTCGGAGGCATGAAGGGAAACATGGTGGCACGTAATGCAAACTTGAGCGTGTTGCACGGGGACCTCACTCTGGTTAGGCCGTAGTCTCCTGGGCCTGGAACTGGCCCTACCCTGGTTTGTACTTACAATGCAAACACTACAATAATAGCTTTTCCTAGTTTCTTTGTCATTAGTGTTCCCCATTCTATCTTCTACTGACAGATATATTCTTCTAACACAATCTGTCAACTCTGTGCCCCAAACTTTGGGCTGGCTGTCATGCTATGGTGAATACAACCTCAGCTTTGGGACAAGATCCGATGACCTTCCGGATGCGGCCCGAACCTTTTCACACTCATCTGCCATCAGTCACCGTGCCCCAGAACACCACAACCGCCCCTGCCTCTCCGTCTTGTCATGCTGCCTTTCATTAGTTTTGTTTTGTTTCATTTCGATTAGCCTGGGGTTACCTTCTCCTGACTCACAGTCCCTTTTTGTTTTGACAAAAGCTTGTTCGTTTTTCAGATTCAATTCAAATGAAATCTCCTGGCTGGAGGTTCCTCCCCAATGTCCTCTGGTTTCAGCAGCATTAAATGCTCTCTCTTTTGTATTTTTTGTTGTTGTTGTTCTTGGGTTATACATCTACTGTACTGTGCATCCTTTTTTTATTTAATAGACACACCTGTCCCTTTAACTCAACTGCAAATTATTTTAGAAGAGAGGCCATATTCCATTCATATTCTGTTGACACTTAGCATAGAAACCTATGGAGTATAAACAATGGCTATGTTGCTCAGAATTTTTTAAATGAGTGCACCAATAAATGAGAACATTTTAATAATATAATTGCACAACAGCCCCACACAGTGTGATCTCGTAAATGTTTAGAGGGCTGGATTCTAGTCCCTATTCCATCCCAACTGGGCTGGGCGGGCTTCCATGAGCCACTTCACCTCCCTGGGTCGCACTGTCATCATGTGAAAAGTGAGAGAGTGAGATTTACAAAAAGGAGTCTTTCTAATCTAATATTCTTCATTGCAAATAGGAAATCACATGCGTGTTGGTTTGGTTTTGCTTTGATTTTTTTTTTAGCTGAATTCAGCACTTCTGTACTTACATTTCAGAAGTAAACAGAGTTTAAAGATGAAGCATGACACTACTTCTTAGTGGATCACTTGTAACAACCCCCCTAGTTTACATATTCATAAACACATTCTGTCTTGCCTTAAGTGTAGGTGTTAACATTTAGTTACAGATGTGAGGTGAGCAGCAAACACCATGGTGACGTGCCAAGTACCCAATTAGTTGCTTAAAGGGCGAAGATTTATATTAATGTTCCTTTGTAAGGAAGGAACTGTACTAGTCTTTGTGGCAAGGTCTTTGTATTCACTCCATGTTCCTGTTTTTATTTCTTCAGTGAGAGCAAGAATTGTTCAATGATGAGAAGATTTCAAAACTGAAATCCAGTGTTTACTGGAAGATGTTTGAAGTGACGGCAGCAACGACCATCCAGATGCCACACTCCTTATTACCCTACGGCCATGGACCTTGGGATTGGTGCTAGCCTGAAGGGAAAGTATGTATGTGTTTGGCCTAAACTTCTCCTCTGTGCTCCTGTTACCGATTTTCGAAGTCCTGCCTGGCACTAACATGTCTGAAACTGAATTTATGCTCTTTATTCCCAGCATCTTCATCTCAGCAAATTGCCCTAAGACATTGCCAATGAAATAAGCCAGAGATGGAGGAACTATCGCAGAAAACCTCCTTTCTGTCACCACTAACGCCCAGTCTCTCCCCTAGTCTTACGGGTTTTGCTCTCCTAAACATCTCTGCACTCTGTCTCCAGGGCTCCATCTCCCCTGGCTCACCTTAGCCTGACCCACCATCATCCCTTGCCTGGACTTCTGCAACAGCCTGCTAAGTGGCCTCCCACCCAGCACCCACCAGCTGACCCGTGCTCTCACTTCCACTCTGCAGTCACTATCATCTTTTCAAAATGCAACCCTGATTCTGGCACAGACATCATGTGCATGTTTCCTACCTTCTCTTATAGAGGCCTGTTCCTTCTGTTCAGAGCCCCTAGCTCAGTGTGTAGTGACACATTCATCAGCAGAATGATCCTCCCATCAGTTTAACCTGCTTCCAAGAAGACTGCTGCTTCTCTGTTATCGCCAGCACAGGGCTAGACACAGCCGGCTCAGGAGTGAATAATGCACCATTCCGTGCACGTGTCATTTGCAGAGGGCACGTGTCATTTCCAGTATCTACTAAGTCCACTGGAAGAACGAGATCACTATTCTCTCGTTCAGTGATCTAAGAACATTGTGAGGCAGAAAGGGTTTTTACCTTTTACAGAGCAGCAGAGTGAGAGAGCTAGCTCGGCCAAGCTTTAAACTAGGGCCAGAACGTGGTGCTTTGGGTTCTGGGTCTTGTTCTCTTTCCATCACAGCCCACTCTGTTCGTGAAAAAGCTTCATCCGCTGCACAGTCCTCAGCTCTGAGCAGCAGGGGCAGGATATGTAAACACCATGTTGAGAAGCCAATGCACAGTGAATTCTAACACGAATTCTCCGTGTCAATCACGAAACACTGGTCTCTAATCCTGAGCCGTGAGGAGAGGTTTTTCTGAGGCAGCACAAAGCAATGTGAAGCACACCGTGCTGCACACGGGAAGACCCAGGCCCGTCTTTGTTCTGCCGCAAGATAAGCATGTGACCTTGAGCGAGTCAGGGGCTATCTGGGAGCCTTCCCTGCTTCATTTGCAAAATGAAGATACCAGTCCCTTATCTGCCTACCTCTCAGGGTTATTGTGAGGCTTAAATAGAGTGATGCTCCTGAACCTGTTTCAATTCTCTCATCTGAACTCCCACAGGACTTTACATGGACCTCTTTTAGGAAATACCTTTTACTTCCTAGGGTACAGTGAGGAGATCACTGGACTAGAAACCTTGCATTTAAAGCCGGCTTTTGACATTTACTAGTTGTGTAGCTCATCGGCAGTATGTTTTAGACTGTCTGATCAGAGCGAGGAATGCTCATCGATAAAATGCAGATCGTCACGCCTGCTTGATTTCAGGATCACACGGGCTAATGTGTGTGAAAGTAATCAAGTCCCTTCTCAGTATGAATGGGGAAATATCTGTATTTCAGCAATTCTCCTTTCCAACCCACACAATGGTTTGCGCATGGCACCAGCTCACTAGAATTGAGTGCTTCTGTGCACATAGTAAGAAGCAAATGTTTTAGGCCCTTTTTCTTAACTTCATTGAATACTCTTCACAACCTTAAATGTCAGGTACTAACTATCCTCGTCCCACATGAAGAAAGCAAGACACCAGTAAGGGACCGAAGGCCACACAGCCTGTAAAATTGTGAACGAGGACTGAAACCCATATGGTTCAGTCCCACAGCATGAAGACGTGCTCTTTCAGCTACAGGGGGCTACCTTCCACATGTGATTTTATAGAATATTAAGTAGATTATTAATGTTCTATACATAAAGAAGTTTGCTACTGTGATTTATGTATGGTAAATAAATAATACAAATCAATTTAGCCATTAAGTCAGAAAATTATTGGAAATAAGCCTATGTCCATGTCATAATTCTAAAAAATACTAAGCAAGCTTGGTTCTTTTCCAGGCTAATCCAGTTAGGAGGAAGCAATTGAGAACACCTGCTTTGGCATCGGGCTGGCCCTAAATTCTGGCTCTACCACTTACAGGCTATATGACAGAAGTATGAACTTCTTTAAGTCCCCTCTGCATGTTTTGTTGGGAGGACTAAGTAGGATAATGTATGTAAGAGGCTTAGTTTGGTATGAGGCACAGTAAGTGCTCACTAAATGTCAGCTCTCATTATTCACACCAATTCTGTGGCCTCAGGCATGAGATTGAGCCCTCCCCTGTGCACCTGTCTCTAAATATGGAAGCGGAAAGAAGGAAGGTGGACTATGATTCCAACCATCAGCTTCAATTCCAATGAAGTTTAGGTGTGTGGAGGGCCCAGGTGGAGGTCTCTGAAGCAATTGTATCTCCGTGAATTCTAGCTCTCAGGTTCTAGAATTTATGCTACTCTCTGATTTATGGAATGTACACACCCAAAGGGCTGAATAAAAAATGCCAACTGTGACACTTGTGTTATTGACACCATTAACCAGTCAGACAGATTCATGATAATCTGAGCTGGCCTAATGTGCCTGACAAAGTCACTGCTAATCTGAGATGAATATTCAATCCACTACCTTCTCAAAAGCTATTGCGTGAAGAAGCTACATAAACCTATATGAGCAAAACAGCTCACAGCTCAAAATCACATGGCATATACTCGCTCTAGTCAAGAGCTAGAAAACACAAAATAAACCAAGATATTGCAATTAAATTTCAAAATCAACTTTTCTTTCCTCAATTAAAAAAGTTTTTATTGAACTGCAGTCAGCTGATTCATCCTCCTCAGTAACACAATTTATTTTATTGGTTGAGAAAAACAATCTGTTGAGAATACCACATCTGTGTCTCTGCCACCTTTATTCTATCAGTTCCTGTTAGTAAATGTCTTCAGGAGTTATAATACTACGAAATTATAAGGAAAATCTAGTCTCAATCATCAGAGAGGAAACATGCATGTACTGAAACAAACACAAAACTAGAAAAAAAGGGAATTACAATAGCGATGTAATCAAAGTAAAAGGGGAGGAGAACAGAGGAACTGATGGCTACAGACTGGGAGCACCCTGCAGAGGTTACACATAACTGACGTTTCAGCTAGGGCTTCCCTTCGACCACGCATGAGGTATTCCTCTAAGTGCTGAGAACGGCTCCGTGAATAGAGGACAAATCATCCCTGTCCCCATGAAGCGTATATTCTGGCGGCAAGAAAGGGGATTCAGGAAACCAAAGGAGAAGGTGATAAGGCTGTGGAGAAAACGTGAGAACAGAACGGGGCATAAGGAATGCCAGGGGTCAGGTTAGACCTCCGGAGCATGGTGCCATTTCAGCAAAGACGTCATGGAATTTAGAGCACGAGCTATGCAGACCTCTGAGGGGAGGGGCATAGGTCTGAAGGAAGAGGATTTGGGGGACATTTAGGAAACACAAGGAAGCCAAAGAGACTAAGGAAGGAGTGAGCAAATAGGGAAATAGAGGAATAGTAAGTGATGGACCAGGAAGGATTTCTATTTTTCTCTCCGAATGAGATAGGGTTCATTGCAGGGTTTGTTTTCAAAGGTCTGAACATGTGCTTTGAAAGGTTCACTGCAACGGCTATGCTGACAACAGACTAGGGTGGGCAGTGCCACAGTTCGGAGGAGACTTGATGGTAGTCAAAGAGAAAGGACAGGGGCAGGATTTGGTCCATCTTTTATTTTCATTTACTTATTTGGTTTTAATATTTTTATCATGAAAAATTTTATTATGGCCATTACAAAATCAGGCAGTGATATGTTGAACCATGTTATTCCCATCGCTCAGATCGAAGTGAAGTTAGAAGCAGTCTTTTAGTATTATTTTGTAGTAAATATCATGGATTCAGGATATATTTCGACACTGCTGCCAAGACTTGATGGTAGGTATAAGAAAAAGAAGGATTAAGTATTACTCCAAGGATTCTGGTCTGATTAATGAGAAATATGTAGATTTCACTGAGGTGGAGCAATCTGTGGAATGATAAAGTATTTGAAAGGGGTTTGAGTTGAAGGAAAACAAGTATTTGGTTTTGTTTGTAAGTTTTTCCGAGTAGAAATATCAAGTAGGAATTTGGATATATGACTCGGGTAAAATGTCAGGACCAGACAAACAAATTTGGAAGACATCAAAATATGAAGTCCCACACTGGACAAAAAAGTGATCTCCAAAGCCTGGAGCAATCCCATATTCACAGGTGAGGGAGGTTGGGAGTAAACAGTAAAAGGGCCTACAAATGAGTGGCCAGAGGGTCGGGAGCGGAACCATGGCAGTGTGCATAACAGAACCCAGAGAAGAATGAGTTTCATGAATGGGGAAGTAATAAAGTCTGACAAAATTTGCTGACTTTCAAAGTGATGTAAGGACCAGACATTGATGACTGGAGGCTACTAGTGAACTGTGGTTAAGAGGAGGTACGATGAAAGAATTACGGTTAGAATATGAGGTAAGGTTTTGGGGTGAAGTTAGATGACTCAAGGACACAGCTATAAAAGGGAGCAGAGAATGCAGTGATAGAGGATGGATATGGGATCGAGGAAGAAGGTGTGCAAATGAGAAATACAACTGCCTGCTTGTATGCTGGCAGACACGACCCACTGGAGGAGGGAAAATTCGTGAGGAGAGAAAAGGTGGCTGAAGTTTCACTTGTAAAGAAGGATAAGATCTAGGGCACAAGTGAAGGTTTGACCTTAGTTAAGAGCTTGAGCAGTTCTTTCAGAGAAATAATAATAATAAAAAAGATTATATGTTTAAAGACACACTTGGGTAGGTAAATTATATATAGAAGCTTATAAAATGTCCCTTCTGATGGCTACTGTTTCCCAGGAAATTAGAAGAAACGTCAACTAAGAGTGAAGGAAGATGGGAAGTGCTGGAGATCTGAGAAACGAGGAAAAGGCACAATATCACTGGGAGCATGTGTGAGAGAGATGGATGTATGCATACATAGTATCTCTGACAGAATTAAGGGGCAGCTGAAGATGAGTAGTTATGAATTTGAAGACTCATCAGCACAGTTATACATTTTCTTCCTGCTATATTTGTCTACAAGAGGGCAAGTAAAGAGTAGGTGGAAAATTGCATTTACTTGGGTTGGTTTTTGCCAAGTATGAAATGAGAAAGTAGCAAGTAAAACATGGGTGTTTATAACAAGTGGCCATAGGATTTTAGCTGTTTAACAGGTGAAGAAAAACATGAAGGATGAGGAACAATAAAAACACAGTACAATCAATGAATCGTAGGTCCCTATGGAATCAAAGATTTGCTGTAATCAGAGTCCTAAAAAGAAGGTAGAAAAATAAGAGTCTGGGGAGTGAGATGAAAAGTATCACGTTGGAACAGAGATCACGAAGAGGTTGCAATGACTGATGTCGACGAGGACCACGGTAGGACCTGAGGCGGGACTAGCCTAGTGGGTATGACAGATTGGTCCTGGGGCTTGAAAGATAAGAAAGATTTCAATAGATATGAAAAGGATAAAAATGGGATTTTAAGTAGGAAACAGGAGCAGTTAGGAAAACAAATGTTTCATACAAAAATAGTGAATTATTATTATTATCAATCACCATTCTTTGAACATGATTTTTAGCCTTTATTCCTTATCATCTCTGAGCTCACAGTACTCTGAGCCCCTCTGTTCTGCCAATGCAAAATGACTGAGCTCAACACTCTGTTTGAATTCTTGAATTCTTTCACTTAGTTCTCAGAGTTGGGATTTATCTTCCCTTTATCGCTAATAGCAGCAAGACACTATGCTTGGTTGTTTTTTACATAATTAAATATGCAAAAGTCACATATCTGATAAATAGTAGTTCCAATTCAAATCCCAGCTATTTGGACTTAAGTGACATATTTTTAGCCAATACAAGTTATAGGAACCACACTCTACCTACAGATTGATTGGAGATAGACTTCTATTCAAAGGAGTTGGAAAGTTATTCTGTGTGTATCTTCATATAAAAATCTTATATTTAAATTTAAGAACATTCGCATTTTTTAGCACTGGAGTGAGTGATCCAAACTGTGTTTCCCAAAGATTACTAGAGGCAGTAAGGGGGATGAACTAGAAAGTGAGAAGCTTGTCAGAGAACAGGTAAGTGATGATGAAGAAAACAGAAAAACGGGCCATGGCTGAGGTGTGGCCAAGGTAGACCTGGCAGGATCTGCTGGTCAATGGCAACGCTGACAGGCAGGGAGGACACAAACATGACTTCTTTTTTTTCTTGGTCAATAGGATGAAAGGCACTAATATAAACTAAGAAAAGAGATGAAAAGATACATATAAGGAGGACACAGTGAGTGTGATTTTGGACAGGTTGAATTTAAGGTGCCTCCAGAAAATCTGGACAAGCATTACTAGCTCCAGGTTTCACAACTGCACACAATGAGTTCCAAAGTACTCAGAGGACTAATCCAAAGGTCGCAGAGTTAAGTAGACACAGAGATACAACTACAACAAATGGAAATGAATGAACTTAGAAAACATAGGCTGTAGGTGTATGTGCGTTTCTTTACTTTCATTTTAAATGTAGGTCAAATTTTAAGGAAAAAAAAAGAAACTTGAAAAGGATATACTTTAGCTTTTGCTGTGAACTTGAAAGGAAAGCATTTTTGAGACACAATGTGAGACCAACTGCATTGTTTCATCTGATTATCAATATCACACTGTAGCATTTTGTAATAAATACTGCTCTGGCCACCCCAGCCATTAACTATCCCTTTCAAATCCTGAGGGGTTCCTAATGATCATCCTTGCATTTAAAACACCCACCAAGTGGAGAGACTAGAAGCCTCACACTTGCACGCAGGCTCTCTATGAGAACTTCTGTAGGCCCTGGGATACTCATGACAGCCATGCAGCCCACTCTTCCCCAGAAGAATAAATATCAGGGTGAGCTCAATGTGCTGAACAAATGGGGCCCACCAGGGCACTTATTTCTTCCTGGTTCTCCTTCCTTCTTTCCTTTTCTTTTTCACTCTTAATCTCTACTTCTCCCATGCCACCCCCAATAAAAAATATTCCATTTATGTACAGGTTACATTTCCCTTGGCTGGTTGACTTTACAGAAAGTGAATGCAGTCCATACTCAAGGGTAAAAGAAAAAGCTGGCATATCTCAGGAAGCCTTGCCTACCAATGGGTGTCCAGTTTAGATTGATTATGCATATAAAAGGAGGTTTAATATGGAAGAAAAGATGTGGAACTCAGAAATCAGCCAAGTCACAGACAGACACTTTATAGAGACCATAGCTGCCCTATAAAAACCCTCATCTATTGAAGAACACGGTGATGATGTCCCCAGCTAGAGTGAGACCCAGAGGGAGGTGAGTCTACGGAGCACATCTGTACATAGGTGTTCTCTACAGAATCTAGGGATTGGCAACACACCTTTGCTCCGAAGCAGACTGAGCTTTCACATGCAGGTCTCTTTAAGCACCCTTAACTGGCATTATAGAAATTCCACAGGTCTAGGAGGAGAGAAAGTTACAAAAAGGTCCAAGGAATAGAATAAAAAGGTCTATTAAGAAAGCATTCTATCTTTCTGGTTCCTCCTAAGTGAGAGGTTTACAGAGTTTCTTTGCTTTAATCTTAAATAAAAATTTTCAAACATTGAATATGCTTATATTCAAAAGTATTCATTCAAATGACAGTACCTAATGATGTAGAATAAAGATACTAATCATATGGGTTTTGATAAATATTTCAGGATTCCATTTCAAACAAGATGGCAAACTAGACATTAAAAAAAAAAAGGAAACCTTTCTGTTACAGCACACCTAAACTGTTGGGTAAATTATTCAAAATCTTTTCTATTAAAAAAATTATCCAGGAAAGCACCAGCAGCAGAGTAAGAAGATAACAATCATAGTGAGAAAACAGATCTTGGGAGCTGCTGTTTGCCTGAGGGTATTTGCCCATGAACAGAAATCTATAGCTAGGATTTTTAAAAACCACTAGGAGAAAGAACAGGACCTAAAGCTCGCAGATAAAGTAGGGTAAAGGTCTGATTGGAGGATCGTGCATGTAGCCAAGATCCTGAAAGAACAAACCTCGGTGGGTGAACTAGAAAATGCAATAAACCTCCTGACAGATTTGGTGAATGAATACGCATGCCAGTCTCAGCCTTAGATTAGTGGGAAAAGGAAAAAAAATCTGGGAATTCCTTACCGGAAGTCTGTATTTATTCACACGTTAAAAATGGCAGGAAAAAAAGTACTACCATACTTAAAGTTCTTTCCAATAACCAATCAAATATCAGGATGAGACTTGTGTGGACCAAATAAACCTTAACAAAATTTTTATTTCCCATGGTCTCATTTTGGTAAAGCAAATCCTCACAAGAGAAGGTGCTGTGAGCCCTGGCTTCTAAATTCCCTCAGGCAAATATCTGAGGACTGGCGTTAACAATCATGGATCACCCCACAGAAGAGGAAACAAGCCACTAAGAGGAAGTCAGCAGGAATAAATCACAGAGTCATAAAAACTGTAAATATTAAAATGATCAAATATGGAATGCAAAATAAGTATGTTTAATATGCTTAAAGAAATAAGAGAGAATACACAGTTTATTTTATAAAAGAGATTAGAACTTATTCAACATCTACCTTAAGCTTATAAGTAAAACCTCAAAAAGTCTAAAAATTATGGAAGATTTTAAGAGGAAGATGTTGAGAAAAAAAATAACAATCTTGAGACACACACAGCTCACTTTTGACTAGTCAATAACAATAATACTAATAATACACACAACTTCTATCAAATACTAGAAACTCTTGTATGACCTTTATATATGCAATCTAATTTAACGTAAACAAAAATCTTGCAAGGAAAATGTTATTCTATCCTCTTTATTAAAGTGTAAAGTGAGGCTCAGAGAAGTTATCATGTCACATGATCTCAAGAAACTATCTTGCGATCTCATGATGCCAGTGCTGGAGTTTTGAAACTGCAACCTAGCTGCAGTGGATTGCTCATACCCCCTTCTATCAGCATGCAGCAGAATTCTGATCTCTGTTCATCATTTGGAAAATCAAGAAAAAAATGACTGGTATCATATATTCATTCAGATGCTTTTCTCATTTCAAAGAAGTTCTCTATAAATGATTTAAGTTGATTCTGTAAACAATTCTGCTTTAAACCCACACATGCACGCAATGGAGACATTATCTCCATTTAGTAATGAGTGAAGGGCATAGTATAGAGAGACTCCACGTGGTCTCTCAAGTCTCTGCTCCGGGACCTCCTGTCCCCACGACCCCACAGTATCCATCTAAAGGGAGGGAGGAGTAGGTAAATTCTACTGGTCACACCTACCTGTTGTCACCTTCTCTGGAGAAAAAGACCGTGAATGTTTGAATGTTCCCTTTTGCTTCTGCGGGTGGGCGCCAGCTGAGACGGATGAACCGACTGGAAACCAAGACGGGGACCACATCTCTGGGAGCCGAAGGGAGGACGCTGGCACTTGGGATAGCTATGGAGGAAGAAGAGGAAGCTGTCAGAGGTGCTGGTGCTACGGGTGGGACGCGGGCCCGAAGGCAACGTGGAGCCGTTAGCAAACAGAATGGTACGTGCACAGAGGTGCTGAACAAGGAAAAGTAAAGTAAATGGAATCAAAGGTGATTTAGAATTTCTTGGAGTTTATATAAAAGGATGGCCAATTAACAGCATATATGATTTCTCCTGCATATTTTTCCAGTTTCTATTACTGAGATCCATGACAATAAGAATAAATGTTCTGCTTAGACATGAAACCAGGAAACATACCCATGGACTTACACATATTGATAAATGCCTCAGGTAACCAAGTTGTTATTATAAAACCTGTTTACAGCCTGTTTTAGATACTGTTTTACTGTTTTAGATACAAATTGAAGGAGCTTGTTTATATATTTTCTGACTACAGAACATTTAAAGCAGCAAATTAAAGTTAATCAAGGCTAACAAAAAAAAAGTAGAAATGGTTCTCATGGACTACCTGCTAGTAAGGGAAATGAGAGAAAAAATCCTACAAGACATACAGATATACCATCAAGCCATGCTACTGGACTATCACTAACAACTATTTTCATAAGAACAACTGGATCACCCACAATTGAAAAACTAATGTTTCCAAACATTTGGGTCACTTATAATTTGTAATGGAAGTTTTCTATTAAAAGTGTGTGTGCGAATTCACATTTCATCTTTATTGGATAGCTCTGTTTTCTTATGTGTTCAAGTCCCCAAGTCTAGAGAACTTGTGTTTCATCTGGACAGGTGATTGCTAGCCCCAAATCACAAGAACCCATCTGCCTACATTTAATCTTCAAACTGGTTTTATAAGCCATCTTTTTTAGTTCGGATCAAAGTTAGTCTTCTTTCTTGCATTCACGTTCTCAAGGGGCTGGCTAAGTAGGTATTCTTGCTCTGAACAAAAAACTCCTGTTAGCTAGAAAATTCATTTGGGGGGAGGGTGGATATCTCACTCTTCAGTGGTTCCAGAAACAGTATCCATTTACAAAGCATGCCTGTTCCACAAAGCAGGAGGTTTAAAGAGCTACAGAAGGCTTTCAGAGTTATTTCTTAGCCACCTTTATAGATAAAATTTCCCCTTGCTTTCTGGATCAGCACAGCACTTGAAATAAATGGAAGACTGGAAATAAATTAGTCAATATTTAGTGGCAGAGTGGTAGGGGGAGCAGAAAGAGTGATACCTGGATATGTACACAGCCCATCTCTCAAAAATACGGGTGATACTCAGTTAAGCCTCTTGACAAAAACCTGTACTTGCACCCACCATGGACAGCTCCGACGAGCACGCTGACGTGAGCGCATCCTCGGCCCCGCCCTGGCCCGCTGCACCTCCGAGGCTGCTTAACTCAGTTGGGTCCACACTGTCCTCTCCACTACGGCCCAGAAACCCAAAACGTACCCCCTATTCCTCACTCTTTCTCACTCACTTCCTTCTAGGATTCTCCCTCCTGGACGTCTGGTAAGTCAACTCTATTTTATCTCCACTGTCACACTTACGAGGGCTGTCCAGAAAGTATCCAGCCAGGTCACATTAAAAACATACCGGCTCTTACGGCGGGATTTTGTTTTCCAAACAGCCCTCGTCTATCCATGCCAACCTTCTCTCCCACCAGACCTGCCATGACTGTCATCCAGCTCTACTGCTTTCCTTCCATGCACCTCCCTCAAACGGATTCTCTGCGCAGTATCCGGAACAAGCTTGAGAAAAGACACGTCTGGTCACATCACTCTGCTCGTTATCCTCCGTGTCTCCACGTGCTTTACGTCTCCACCTGCCTGGTAGCCTGGCTCCTGGAGTTTATCTCTGTTCATGGTTTGGCCTCTGCAAAGAGGCTCTAAGGAAAGAACTTAGTGCAAATACTTTATTTGGAATATAATCCAAGGAAACACCAGTGGGGAGTTGGGAAGTGAGAGAGCAGGGGAAGGGAGCTAGACAACGTGAGTTACCCAGCAGTTGTCACCATGGGACATCAAAGGGCAAACCCCACTGGGGACCCTGAGAGCCCGGGTAGCACAAGCCTCTGAGTGATCCCTCCCCGAGGGGAGCAGTTTGGGGTATTTATCTACCACTCATCCTCCATTAACTGAGGGTGATTGCAAGTGCATTAGCCTTCCTGCATAATAGCCTCAAGTGTCCCGTTGCCAGAAAAATACCACTTTTGGGCCGATGCCTGCAGGTGGGCACAGCAAGCAGCAGCTCTACTCACTCAGCAAATAGTCCAAGGGCATCTATCTCACATCAGTCCTTCTAGACACAAAGGAGAGAGTGGGGAACAGCAGGAGAGGCCAATGTCCTCCTGCAGGTTACATGGCGGCCCCTGGCTTTCTGAGCTCACACCAGGCAGGCTCTCTGCGGGCGGAAGCACTTGGAATTCCCCAGGGCCTTTGCACGAGCAGCTCCCACTCTTTAACAAGCGCACGTCATTCACTGAACTTCTGCTTTCCTCCTGACTTACTTTAGGTGCTGTTCCCTTTGGAAAGACTGGCTCAATGTATTTGCAAAATATTTACAGACAATGGTTAATATCCATAATATATATAAAAAAAGAATGTCTAAAAATCAATAACATAATGAAGAATCTTAAGATATGGTTCAACCTGACAAATAAAAGAAATGTGCATTAAAATTAAATCTAAAAAAGTCTTTTTGAATAAAGTCTTATTTAAAAACCAGTCTGAAGAGGGAAACTTTATTTTTTTACAGAGGGAAACTTTAGAGAATGTCAGTACCTAGTCTTGGCCAGCATGTGGAGCTCTCTTATGCTGTCAGTGGAAGTTTGTAACTACAATTTTTTCAGAAGTCATTTCGGCAAAATACTTTAGAATAAATAATACCCATACCATTTGACCAAACATTCTCATGTCTATAAATGCATTGTTTAAAAAACAACACGTACCCCGTTTATCAATGTGCTGATGTGAACTCATAGTACATTTCCCCAAGATGTGATACCTGTACATTTTCAGTTTTAAGACAATGAAATCCTGATAACATTTGTTTTCTTACCAAAGAGCTTTTTAAAATAAAATGTGATCCATAATAACTTTTAAACATCTTTCAAGACTTTTCCAGAAAATAGACAGTCATGTTTAAAAGAATAGGAGAGAAATTTTCAAATCCTTTTCCCTGCAAAGCACCTCACTTACAGATGGCATCCCATCAAAAGTCATTTGGGTTCTCCAGCCATTCAGGAGCTGCCCAGGAGGGGAGCAGTGTGGGTCCCCACATGGCGGGCGGTTCCTCTCTCCAGGCTCCCAGGAGTGTCTCCTCACAGAGCTAGTCTAGACTCAGACGGCTCAGATGAAGCTCAGAATAGAATTAATCAGACGCTTGACTTCAATTTAAACAGTTGTTACATGAAAAGGAAGGGACCCATTTTTAACAAAAGAATAGCTTCTTACTTTATACGGGGGAATTAATTTCGTTCTTACTAATCCTCCCTGCTTCTCTCAACAGTAACTTGTCTTCACAGAAGGTCTCAATAAGGAACCAATCAGGACTTTTGCACTTTGCTCTTGGAGGCCTAATCTCCGGTGGGGCCCTAATCTCTCTGGCCCATTACTGTTACCATGGTTATGGCTTCTTTATCTGTTGTCATGGAGGAAAAAAGGCACGTTTTCTTTTTCTTTTCTTTTTTTTTTTTAAACCCACTTTTTAAAAAAATTTATCATACAAAATCCAGGAAAAGGAGGTGATTTCTGAAGATATTATAAGTGCAAAGAACAGATAGTTTTGAAACTATAACTAATAACAACGTTTTATGGTATCACTGCAACAGCTGTGGTAACAATCACATTATTGGGTTAATTTTTCCATAAAGCCACATTTCCTTCTAGATAATGGAGATTTTCTTTTGTCAGATTTTTACTATGCAGTGTTTATGCATATTAATTCTCCCCTGCACTTATTAACAGTTCCCAACCTCCACTTCTTAGAGGCATATGAAAGACAAGATGTATTCATAAAAACAAAAAAAATTAATTTGCATTAAACCTCAAACAGCCAATAGGCTTAGTTCCCTGTCACTCCCCATGTTGTTAAATAATATACTATAAATGGAGCCAAAAGATCAACTAGATGCTTTATTTACTATATCTCCTTAATAGCCTGAAGATCTAATAATAATTAATATAAATAGATAACAGAGTGAAATGATAGGAATATTTAATTGTCCTAAGGGCAAATATTTATTTCTTTTCCTTTCATGTTTTTTTCTTGTTGGTGTTTCCATGACACTAAACTTTAGCTTTTAATGGTCTAATGAAGAAATAAATAAAATTTACATTTTGGTTAAAGTTTTTATAGCTCACAAAGTAACTTCACAAACTTATCAGAGAGAAGCTTAGTTGTATATGTTTAAATATTACAAAGAATAACATTTTTATGAAGGTTCATGTTATATTCATAATTCAAAGGATTATGGTTTTTTGAGCTAGTATACTAAGAACTTTAGTAAAACTAAGAAATGTAGATTTTTTTAAAGTAGTGATTTGAAACCATTTTTCATTTTAAATTAATTGAGATAAGTGTCAATAAACTTCAATATCTCATTGAATTTTAATCTGTCCATAAAATCATGTTAGTATCTAAAAATGAATAACCAATATTTATTGAATGTCTATCAAGTTCAAACTGCTACACTTGAAGATTTATTTATATTTAAATAATGGATTTTGCCCCCAAGAGAGCTGGGAACTAACACAATGACATAAGGTACATACATGTTAAGATGATCACAAAATTTGAGACAATCTCTTACTTATAAATGTAGGGTGGTTGTTTAAAAATCTGAACACACTTTCTCATGAAACCATTTCTAGTTTGTTCCCAGAAACTTATTTATCACTTTAAAAACCATGAAACTGGAACACACATGTATGACTTTTCTTTGGTAATACTGATGTATGTATCTGATCACTAATCCATTCCACATTCGTGTTGGGATTACTACGCGTACAGCACTGGGGGAAGGCCTGTTTTAAGCCACCGCCCAGTTTCTGGGAAGATGCCAGCCCCTGCTTGCCTCACCCTCCAGTACCCATCTCTTCCTACCTTCAACATGGCCCCACCCATCCCAGCTCAGCTTTCTCAGTTGTTTCAGGCAAGGGCATGCTTCAGAAGAAAATTCAGTTGAAGGTCTCTGGGCGTGAAGAGCTAGGTTTGGGGAGTTTCCAAAGGCTTTCAGTGCAGACCTGGGTCCTTGTCACCTCTCGGCTCTCCACACTGAACTTGCTCAGAGTTCCATGAAGACCTCCCACGTTTATTTTGCTGCAGCCTGAGATGGGACCCCTCCCTCCATCCATCTGCTTGTGCACTCTGTCCTGGGTTTCTTCTCCAGTTTCACCTAGTGATCCCCACCCTGGTTTAGTTGCCTCTATCCTAGGCTTTCACGGGACCAGAATAAGTGTCCCCTCAGGACACTTCCTACAATGCTCTTTAATGGTCTCATCACTTTTTGGTGTCCTATACAAATGATATGCTCTGTAAGAGGGGAAAGCAAGTCTAAACTGTTCACCACTTTAATCCCCGAACCTAGCACACTGTATTTAGTCACGTCCTAGGCAACTAGTACATTTTTGCAGTGTTGGCTAAATGAAAGGCTTTGCAAATCTTTGAAATTATAATGATTAAACTTTGACTAGAAAATTCCCTTTCGGAATCCTCTAAAACGGGTATTTGAGAATCTGTACAAGGAGGGGACGGAGCTATTACTGCAAGCTGGGTATATTAATAATTATTACTCTGCTAATAAATTTCATGCAGGTTTAAAAACTGAATTCAGAAAAAGGTTCCAAGGGAATGTAGATTTGGGGAAAAAATACTTCATTTGGATCAAACAGAGAGGCGAAAATGTTCTGGAAATCTAACTAGGCACCAAACAATATACTGGAGCAGCAGTTCTCAACCTGTGGGATCCCTTTGGGGGTTGAACGACCCTTTCACAGGGGTCGGCTAAGACCATCAAAAAACACATATCAGGTATTTACATGACGATTCATAACAGCAGCAAAATTACAGTTATGGAGTAGCAACGAAAATAATTGTATGGGGGTCACCACACCACAAGGAACTGTATTACAGGGTCGTGGCATTAGGAAGGTTGCGAACCACTGTACTCCATAGAGGATATGTTCATACAGGAATAGTTCCTGAGAGAAAGAATGCTTTTATTAACATAAGATTTAAGAAAGAAAGCTTGCAAAGCTGGTTTGGGCCAAGCTGTGCATCCGCAGAAGCTGGGGGTCTGTTGCTACAAGCCGGACTCATCCCAGGCCAAGGCTGTGTGGATGCTAGAAGCACCACCTATGGCCACACAGATAAGATGAAAAGCAAATTCTGGAAAAGAGTATCATGTCGGCAGAGACCACTCTCTCTCTCAGAGTATGAAGTCTTTTCAAAAGACAAAATGAGAAGAAAAATAGTATCTGGTATGTGGGCGAACCAACATATATGTGAGTTAAAATGTTTCTGTACTCGGATCTGCACATCGTGTGTATGTAAAAGTGTTCATTTTATGCTTCTGGTGATTTCTTTATTGTCACCTTGCTTACTTAGGAAAGTACCTTTTAAAGAGTTTACCTGTGATGGAACAAGAACCATGGGCAGCTTGGAAGGTGGCTAGTTCCTTATTTGTGTAAAAAGATAGATTTGAGTAGAAACCTGCAATTAAACAGAAGGGCTGCTGGGTCCCTTCTCAGACACTCGGTAACGATGTGACTTGAAAAATTATTTAGCTACTCATGGCCTTATTTTCTACATTAAAAATGATCCAATATATTTAACATGCAGGTTTAAGAGATGATGAGAAATGGATTTTGAGAGCTGCTCACAGTCACTGGATGATGATTTGTATTCAATAAATGATTGTTATGAATCATCTGTATTTAGATCCAGGGAACAAAAAGTGTGTCTTTGCTGGCCCAGTGTCACAGTGTCTGGCTGGAAATCTAGGAACCCTGCCTGAGAGATTTTGGAAGGGATTTGGACTAAATCTGATAGGTGAAGAAAGTTGGGGGTAAAGGTGCTTCCTTTACGCAAGGACAGGACTTGGTCACCCAAATCTCCCTATTTCCTTTATAGGTTGGAGAGAAAAAGTCATCCTTTGTTTTCCCCTTTTTATCATCCCCCACATCTGCTCCTACAGGAACTTACTTCCTTTCAGGTCTCTGTTCATTCTCTGGAGCTTCTTACTAATCACTGTGCCCTTCCCATCTGTCAGTATTCCAAGGCTTGGTGAGGCCATCTTTCATCATCTCTGCCATCAATGTCTCTTCCTGGCATCGTCACCCTCTGGGGAATAACTATGCTTCTCCCCAATCCCCAAGCACCTTTTGTTTCATCCTGCCCCTTGAGTTTATGTCACCAAATTCCTAGTCATTGTTTATCCCTTTCTCCATGCTCAGGGACCCCAAACGTGCCATTTCAATCAGTCCCCTGTCACCAGAGCTTCCCCTGGGGGAAAGGCTGACAAGCTGTGACATCTCCTCTCTGGTCTCTCATGTGCCTTTGTCATCGTTCACCCATCCCCAGCCATATGGTGCTCTGTCCCGGCTGCCATACACCCCTCCTCAGTGTCCGTGAAGAACTTCTCAAGAATGCAGGCTTTGATCACATAAGCATGGTGGGCTGTGGGAAGCAGTGTTTTTCCACGGAATTTTCTTTGGTGATAAGACACTACCAAATTAAAAGAGCTGACAAGTTAGCTTGTAAATAGACAGAAAGATAAACAAACAAAAGCAAACAAATAAAAGAATCAAATCAGTGCTAGAGTCCCTAACATATTTTGATAAATAACTGAATTTTTCCAGTGTGAAACTCAAGTAAAGGTAAGTTGAAGATAATATAAAGTAAGTAAGAAGAACTAAAGTTTTAAGCTACTCTCTTTAGTACTTTAAATCCTTTTCAAAGCCATTTTGACTGTTTCAGAGTAGCAAATGACAAAGAAAAAAAAAGCTCCCATCACATTGGATGGCTCAGTGAGTTCTACTAATGGTAAACTTCCCACTCCATCCATGGGATTTAAAATAAAATTTACATTTACTTATTTATGGTTATCGTCAGCATAGCTGTGGGAACGCTTATTGCCATGGTGCGCTAGTTTTAATGTCCTGAGAAGTCTCTGAGGGTCAGTTTCAGAATGGCAGGCTCCCGGGACACCGTGCGGGTGGCTGGCAGGACGACACCGGTGCACGCGCAGGTGCTTCCAGCCGGGAGGGCCTCGCAGGCCACGGAGGCTCAATAGGCATGTGTGACCTGTCCTTCGCTCTCACCCCTAGCTCTTCATCCTTGAATTTTATAGCCACCAAACAACTAAGTAAAGGAAAAGAAAAAGAATAAAATAGGATGTAAAGCTAAGATAAATTATTACTTATTCCAATTAAGTTTATACACGTAGAGCCTTATATCACTACTTGCTAGATAGAAGTCACTGCAAAATGACAGGGGCACAGAAAGTGTATGAAAAATGTTACCTTATGTCCCTGTTTCATTTTGAGTTTGTCCTTTAGGTATATATACATTGTGGTGATGGAAGGGGGAGGGGGAGGGGGAGGGAGAGGGAGAGGGAGAGAACAAACCAGCAATTCCATTCTAGTTCCTTTTATGGGAAGTAAGATAGTGAACAGGGAGAGCTTGTAACCACAACTGAGTGATCAATCATGGAGGCTCGCCTTTTTTTCTTTTTCTAATGGACTGCAGTGAACAAAATGATAGCAAAGCTGTAAACCATAAAAGAGGCTTATTGGCCTGAACCTAGCATTCACACTTCAAATCATTTAGTAGGTAAATAAAAAGAATAACTATCAGATGTATTCAATCATGTGATAAAAACACATTAAATAATCATAAATTGTAACTGTGCATCAAATGCCATTGGTCAGTCTAAATAGAACTATGTTAATTTCTGCAGAAAAAACTTTTTTTTTTATAAAGTCATGTTTGTTTTTTAAGAACAATCATTATGTGTTGATTTAACTTAAGACCCATATCAATTTGAATTACAGTTGGTAAATTTATCTAATAATTCAAATATAACATAGGGCATGTGAAATGCTGAAATATGGGACACGTGTTCATCTATGATAATGAATGTATCTATTTAAGTTTGATTCCTGGTTGCTATTGTAGCTAAAGCAAAATATACGAGGGCTGTCCAGAAAGTATCCAGTCATGGAATATGAAAATCAGAGGCATTTATGGCTGGATTTTTTTCCCTACAGCCCTCCTATGTTTGGTCTATATTCACATGTTCATCATCATCAAGTAAGAGGTACGGTGGATGGCATTTTTCTATAAAGTGAAAAGAATCCTTGGATTAGGAGACAGTTTATATTCTCTCTCAGTTAGTAGCTGGGCAAATCTCTAAGGCCGTTACTACTCAGGGTCTATCATGCTAGGAAGCAAGAATATCTTTCATCTCTGTCTCCTTTCTCTCTTCTTTTTTCTACTTGTTTCTTTTTCTCTTTTTTCTCATTTTTTTTCTTTCTATTTGATTTGTTCAATTTGAGACAGAATTTGGAACTTACTATCCAATCCAGGGGTAATAGATGGTTTTCAAGGTAGCATGATACAAAAACGTTTGGAATGAAGAGGTTAAAACAATAGCTTACTACTGATTATGTGACCTTATTATAATGTCTACTATCTCTAAAATTCTTCCACTATCAAAACATGGTCTGAACATCGCTCTTCTTTAACATGACCGCACAGGCATAAAATACAGCAGATGACACCCATAAAGTGCTTTGAGTTCAGTTAAAGACAGAGTCTAAAAACACAGAGAAAAACAAAAGGCCCCAGCCTCTGTCCTGACCACCTTAATAAACATTAGCATTTTCTATGTTGAGCAAAAACACAGACTCTCCTTGACTGTGATGCCTCAATTGTGTTAGGATAAAAATTCACAATAAAAATGTCTACAAATCTCCATCTAACAAGATGCAGCTCTGACAGCAATTGAGAATGCAAGGGCTTGCAGGGTTCAAGCCAGGCTCTGTCCACTACTCTCCATATGACATTGGGTGAGAGGCTTACAATTTCTCTGCCCTCCTGCAGAGAGGGTCAGTAATAACAATAGTCCAGAAATAAATGTAAAAACAAAAAGAAGGAAAGGAAAAACCTGAAAACTGGTCAAGAAAAACTGAGGAGAATATATTATAACATTGAAGGGGGAGGAACTTTTAAGAAGATGACAAAGTCAGAACCCATGAAGAAAAATATTGAACATACGACTGCTTTGAAATCTAAACTTCTGTATGGAAAAGTATGATCAATGAGATTGAAATCTAAATGAGAAACTGAAACAACATTTTAATAATATTGCAAAAGATTAACTTTGTCAATATGTGAACAGTTGTCACAAATCAATTAAACTAACCGAGCAAAGAAAGTAGTAAGAAAGGCAAGAGCTAGAAAAGAAGGGAAAGTAGTATCAGCAAATGCAACTTTCCATATATTTGAAAATTCCTATTGCTTTTCCTCCTCAGAGTAATTATTAATTCCACCAAAAATAATTTTTCACTATAAAAGATGTCAACATAAAAATACAAAATACTGTGCCCTTCACCTTCAAGTACCAAATATTTATTAGCCTTCAAATGAAAAAGAAACCATCATTCTCACATCTTTTGTTATGTGAAACAAAGAGTACGTGATATACTATATTCCCAAGTAAATATTTTGACAAGAGAAATAAAATTGCCTATACAGAGTTCAGAGCTCCATATGACAGTTACTGAAACATTTTTAAATTACTAATATGCAATTTGGGATTCTGCACTTAATTTGTAATAAATATGCAGATACCATTGTGAAAAGTTCACTGACATCTGGCCTCTATTTTTCTCCCTACTATAGTTGTGTCTGGACAGAGATCACATGATATTTAAATAAATTCACTTAAAGATGATTACAAAATTAAACAAACAAACAAGATGAATGTGAGGAGATGTCTTCTGCTCTCTCTGCCAAATATGTAAGTTATCTCTGTGGTCTAATTCTCTTGGGTACAGGTAAGAAATGGGACATTTGGGGACTGTAAAGAGTTTTATTGTTGAACTCTGAACAATCAACCTGTGCTCTTAAAGATGGGAGTCCTCTTACACATGGTTCTATTGCTTTCTACAGCTATTTAGATGTGTAGTCAAGAATTAAGAGAAGGGGATATAATCAGGCTAGATCATCAGTCACAGAGCTGATTGTAGCCAGTAAGGAGGAAGGTAGGGAGGCAAAAAGTAGGCTAGATGTAGTAACTTGCCTCCTGAGAAAAGAGTATGGGAAGGAAAAATAGTAACTTCATAGCAGAATTCTGGCAAACGTAGCTACTACTTAACCAAGTGGTAAAGGCTACCATGGCCAGCGAGTCACTTGGCTACCCCATATCCCTGATACTGTGTGACAAGAAGCACACTTCACCTCTGAGACATTCTTTCCCAAAACCCAGAACCATGAGAAGACCTAAAGACAAACCCAGATTGTGACACATTCTTCAGGATAACTGGCCAATACTCTTCAAGCCAGTCAAGGTCAAGAAAAACAAAGGCAAGACAGAAACCATCACAGAAAAAGGCGACGGGTGAGACATGACGACTAGTCAGGTGGTATACCACATTGGATCCCAAGACAGAAAAATTATACTAATGGAAAAACTGGTGGGATCCAAATAAAGTCTGGAGTCCGGTCTACAGTATCATACTGATGTCGGCTTCTTCATACCACCATTGTATGAAAGGTATCAACCTTAGAGGAAACTGGTATACAGTAGCTCTGTAATACCTTCGCAACAGTTCTGTAAATCTAAAATGATCCCACTATATATAAAAACAGTTTATTTAGAAAAGAGGGGGGGAGATATTACTCTAACTGCAGTGGATAGGTTAACCCTTATGCTCTTAGCTCTGGTGTTTTCCAGAAAGCTGAGCATAGAAGACAAGTGATAAGGGGACGCTTATTGGTTAGGAGTGTACTGTTTCATTCTGAGTGAAGAATTAGGAGAAAAAAAGGAGCAGTACGATGTTTCAGGACTCTCAGTGTGGTCATAGCTGAGATCTGTCAGCCAGTGGGGAAAGATTAATTGTGGAGGGCTGTAAGGGATGTATTCCACCCTAACTTCCAAACACAGACCCCCGAAAGACAACGCCTTCAGCCTGCAGCCATTTATCTGCCAAGTGTCACCCACCCAGAACACCGATGAGCCATGCTGACGCTTTGTGTCAGCTGGTGCCAGTCTTGTGTGTCCACTTTGTCTTTCATCGCAGCGAGTAAGGCACTGGATTCCAACTAGGTTCTTGTTTCATTCTATTTTACAACTTACGTAACAGCTAGTAGCTTGTAAAATTAAAGGTGACAGGATGGAAAGACAGTTTTGCTGAAGTTGGTGAATGGCCCTGGGTAATCACCAAGGTTGTCTGTAACATGGGGAGAGTCTCGGGTGAGGGGTGAACATGGGGGGCACGTTTAGCTTTACGGCATATGATCACACCTGGGTGACCTGATGTTCCAGGTGCTTCCCTAAGACCAGAAATGCCATTAAAGATGGTAAGAAAATCAGAGGCAATAATAACCAGGGCAACATAATTCAAAATTTTGGGTGGGAATGCTTCGCCTTTTGTAAATGCATAACTACGGAGGTGGGAGAAGTAATGAGTAGAGCAACTTGCTGAGGGTAGTCTAGAAAACAGAGTACATTTTACTAAAGGGAATATTTACATAAAGACTCAGATGAAAGGACTTGAGTGACCAGAAGAATCCATAAAATCCAGGCAGTTAAAATAGTGTTTCTGAAAGCTTATAGATCACAGAGCATGCCGGTCCAGGGTAAGAATGTCAGATTAGATAAACCTAGAATAGACTTCCAGGTAAGATAATGTGCCCTCTAAATATGGCAATTTATGATTCCAGCACATCTGTAAAACCCATTTTGGTTAACAATTTCAACTTCTTTTCGAGACTTTTCCTCATCTCTGACTATTAGCAGTTACGATGAATAATTCTCAATTTCATTCACTTCACACTTGCTCCTGTCTACCCCCAGCTTTTGATATATCGTTCAAAATCATGGCCCAATCTTCTGTTTTGTTTTGTTTTTTAGAGGATACCTACCCATGCATACTCTTATTCACTTACTTTCTCATTCCTTGTATTAAAATAATTTCAGTATTTTTAATGCATTACAAACAGAAAATATATGTCACTAGGCTAACTTTCATCATAATTTTATCTGCATAATAACCCCATCTAAAGGAAGCTGTATTTATCAACTCAATAATCTAACCAATGAGTCTCTCGAGTTTTTTCCGATGGAGATTTCACCAAGGGCCATGACCCTCATTATATCAATTGCAACATTTAGGGGTGTGTGTTTAAATCCTCACAAGTTATCTTAATGACTTACTAGGGAGTTTCCTATGCTGTTTCACTCTGAATCTATTATCTGCTATGACATATATTTATAAGTCATGCTACAACAACCACTTCTAAATTTTGAGTACTTCCTTGGGCTTTAGGATCCTGGGATTTGTTGAATAATCAATGGCCACATTGCACATTATTCTTGGTTTTATATATTTTGAAGCAATTACCTTCTCAGGTCTTGACTTTCCAATCTTAAAACAATAAACCGAACCCCTCCGCCACCACACACTGGCATTTTATTCCTTGTTTCCCCTGAGCACCTATTAGTCATTCTCCCCTCTTGATTTCATTATTTTCCCTTCTTGAACATATCTACCTCACTTCTTTAGAGAAAACTGAATGGCCCACAATTTTAAAAATATAAACATGCCATTATTATTTTTATAATAAGGAAATGATATGTCATCTATGGAATTCTTTCTATTGACCTTAGCACATTATTGATACCTTTAAATTCTAGTATCTTGAGGGAATATATAAGACAAAGATACCTTCAACAATCCCCCATGCCATTGTTAGTTCTGCTTCTCAATTTTCCCTCATAAAAATGCCACCCATATGGAAATGTCGTGTTAAAATATGGCAAAATAATTTCTGGGAAGGCATTAATTTTTACCTCCACCAAATTATTTTTGGGTGGAGACTGAGCTGCACAGATAAAATCTCAAGTTAGATTTTAGTATATGCTTTTCTAATATGTATGTTAAAACTGAGCAAATCTGTTTTACCTAGACTGGAATAATTTTATACATAGAAAGTGTCTGAACAATTTGAAAGGAATAAAAAGACATAAAGCCTTTTAGTCATCTGAATTACGGTTTGTCTTCTTAGACTAAAAGCTACCTTAAGACAAGGTACATAATTAATTCATACACTTATCCACTCATTCATCTATTCAGCTGATCATTTATTCATTCAATATAGTTTGCTGGGCACCTCCGATGTATCAGGCACCATTCCAGGTGATGAAAATGCAAGTAAACAAGATAACCCTTGCCTTCTCGGAACTCATATTCTTTGTTTATACCCTTCCTTGTGACTGATTCAATGTATTAAATAGAGGAGAAGCTCTTGTGATCAGAGGATGGGGAGATAAGGCATTATTTGCTATGCTTTTTTCCTAGAGGAAAAAACAAGTCACATCTGAGAATGAAAGGCAGCACAGGACAGCATCTAAGTATAGACCCTAGAGCCAAATTGCTTCTGCCACATAATAGCTAAGTGTCCCTACCCAAGTTACCTCACCTCTCCAGGGCTTAGTTTGATACATTCTGGATGGTAAGAGCAGTACCTAACCCCTAAGACTGTCGTGAGAGTCCACTGAGCAGAAATTTGTAGAACACGCACAAGAATGCCTGACTCACTAGAAGTACACCACAAAGCTTCTGTGAACAAAGGAGATGCGTAAGGGGAAAAAACAACTAGGAGTTAGGTCAGGAGGCTGTGCCCACTAGTTTCAATTACAACAGTGCATTGCATCAGACACTTTAATCTTCTTTTGCTCCCAATTCATCATTTTAAAGACAAATACAAAAACAAAAATGCGCGCTGACTCTTTCCTTGGGGTAGAATGCATCCAAAAGATTTTCTGATCCCAGAAAAAAGTTACGTAATTAGAAATAAATTAGAATTTCAGAAAGCAAACTGTTGTTTTTAGCCTCATGAGTTGCCAGACTCAGAGGAGTGATTCAGGCTAAAAAATGATATAAACACTGACCAGCAATGGTTTATTTTGATGAGAAATTGTATCATTACTGGTTTTTGAACAGACTTTGTGGTGTATCAGGTGGTGTGCAAATTAGTCCCTGCACACTTAGTGGGTTCTACTGTAATTTTGCATCATGGGAGGCTTTGGATAGTTAAAAAAATTCCCCCAAGGTAACCAATAAAGTGGCAGAGAATGTTTGCAAACCTGAGCTCTTGACTACAATGATCCCATATAGTGCATACAAGCACAGAGAATATTACAAACCACCTCTAATGATACCATCTGTAGCTGCCCTTTTTGTATTCGAAAAAGAATACTAAGTGCTGAATGTCACATACTTGTCATGAGAAAAATGTTAGATAGAATTAAAAAGAGCTAAAATGATTAAAAGTCATATTTCTAAAGTTGAAATTATTGATGCATTTGTAGTATTTGGTAGCTTCTCAGAGTCGCAGCCTTATTTTGCTGTAAACCCACAGGCATGTCATTAGTGTCATTTGTAGTATTCACTAATTCAGTGACAGGATTATAAATTCTTTTTAGTCTAGAAGGTATAGAGCCACCTGCTATTTTGAAAACCTAAACAACATGTACTTAGTACATGATAAAATTAAGAAAGCTACCACAGATGCTAATTTGCTGGTATAAATGTGGAATGATATATTGTACAATCCTGGCAATTATGTCAGAAATCAGTCTAGAGTAATTCATTAATACCTTTTCTTTAGAAAAAAAGAGAAGGAAACTGACATCTGTAACTAATATTATGATCTATATTACGTTATATTATGTTTTTGATTTTATGAACAGTAGGCAACCATAAGATAATTGAATAGCTAATTATTAAAATACTCAATTTTCTTATTCAGTCACTGTTCAAGAATGGGATTCATTTTGAAAATTACAGGTCTTATTTTACTGATGAGGAGGAAGGAAACTGACAACTTTTGAGAGACACATTAACTCCTTCAGGCCCTGACCCAGCCTTTACAGACATGCATGATTCTGCACAAAAGCTATGGTTCTGGAATTTTGTATAAAAACAAAGCCAATACAACCTAAATTAAATTTTAAATATACTGATGGTCTTGTTATTTAAAATCAAATTACATTCTGCCTAAATTGTTCTAAAATATATGTTGATAAGTTATTTAAAGATATGTATATTTATTTAAATATACAAGGGCTGTCCAAAAAATATCCAACCATAAATGCCTCTATTTTTCATATTACATGGCCTCTCATATTATTAAAGAATTATTTATTTCAGGGGCCCTTTAACAAACAACTGTGAATATACCATAACGTGACCCAAGTGACATCAGGTGACTGTTTCCTCTAAATGCAATCGGACTTACAGTCAATAAAATATGACAAAATTGATGAGACAGGAAGTCCATTATATTATATGGTAGAAGTGATGAAATATCCACTCTTTTGTTGAGGTGCCATCTTATAAAGCTCTGTTTTAGCAGTGGGCTGACCAGATGTACCATTTTAAATAGGACAGGAAAGGATGATACTGTCCCATTTCCAACAGTTCATATGGCCAGCCTAGTCTCACTGGGCTAAATTCAAGCTGTCAATAGGCTGATCATACGTACCATTTGAGAGAGGGCAGTAGCATTGTTTTCTGTCTCATTTAAAATGGTATGTTGGGTCAGGCTACTTAGTAGCCTTAAAGGAAATCTTCTCTTGCTGGCCCTGGAGAAGTAAGCTGTCATGTTGAGAACTGCCTAAGAAATGGGCCACATGGCAGGGAACTGGGAGTGGCCTCTATAATCTGAAGGGGGTCAGTAAGATAATGATTTTGGACCTCAACGCTATATCTACAGGCATATAAATTCTGCAAATAACCTTGGAGTTTGTAAGTGGATCACTCCCTAGTTAAGCCTCTGATGAGACCTCAACCCTGACCAACACCTGGATTGTACCCATCTGAGACCCTGAAGCAGACAGTTCAACAAAACTGTGCTTGCTTAGACTCCTGAACCAAGGAAACTCTGAACTAAGAAATCTGTATCATGTTAAGTTGCTACATTTGTGTTAATTGTTTGTGCAGAGATAGGAAATTAACATAGCAAGATACCATGTGGGTCAACCTGAGAAACTTCCCAAAGGTCAGTTACTGCTCTCTTCTTCCTAGAAAGTAGAAATTTTCAAGCCCAGTGGAGAAAATATCATTTATCTCCAGGATGGCCCTTGGGATTCTGAATATTCAACATGTATCATGGATATGATCAACTCTATTCCTCCTAAGAGTATATTCTGGGCAATATGATGTTTTTGTTCATACATACAAGTGATTCAGTATTATTAGAGACAAGATAAATCTATGGTAATTCTCAAAATAGTATTTAAATGATGGTCTCACTTTTTAAAAACAACTTCACTGAGGTATGATTTCTGTTCAATGATCTGTATCCATTCGAAATACACAATCTGGTACGTTCTGACAGATGTATACAGCCACAAAATTATCACCATAATCAAGAAATGAATCCTATCTGTCAAGCCCCCAAATATTCTCCTGATCCTTTGCAATTACCCATCTTGCCACCTCCAGTTCCTGGCATGACCTGCTTTGTGTTCCTACAGATTCATTTTGCATTTCTAGAATTTCTTAAGTAAACTCCTATGTATGTACTTTTTGTGTCTTGGCTTCTTTCACTTGGTATAATGTGGATCCTCTAATATTTTTTTCATGCTGTGAAACTGACAAAGTATTCTACTTAAAACACAGTATCTTAGAAATCTTTCTTTGTACCACTTACAGCACAGCAATTACGTGTGTTGGACCTTTTCTGCTCACATGAACACTCGTGTATATATTATAGTGAGTTTATTCTTTATGGGCATATGATCCTCATCATATCTAGTGCTTATGCATATCTTACAACCAGAGATATTTTGATCTCTGTTTGGCTCAAAATAAATCACTGATCATGCTTATAGGGGAAAAATTCATTGAAAATATAGTCATAATACTACTTACATTTATGCAGGGAATGGCTCTCAGTAATTAACTGATATCATATACAGGAGAATTCAATAAGAAAAATGCCCATGCAAAGCCTTTCCATTTTGTCAACAGAGGTTCCTAGCTCTGCCTCTGTCTTAGCATCGGGCTCCCCTGAGCTGCAGAGCCTGGGTCACACTGTTATAATCCATTAGCCAAGTAGAAAAATGGTGTAAAAATGTGGCTTGTAGATTGAGAACAATTCAATCAGCCTCAGATGTCCCTTTAGGAAATTAAAGTCTGTTGTTTCATTCAGCCATCTTTGAATTGCTGAGCACTACTTCCTTTCCCCAATCATCTAAAATGAATGAATGAATGAATGAATGAACGAACGAACGAATGAACGGAAGAGACTTAGGAACATGTGGGGGAGAAAAGAAAGCCACCAAACCCTGCCCAGCTGAAAGCAGCTCTCAGCCCTAGGTGGCAGTACTTCCAAGTACAACCACAACACAAGAGAGAAAATGCATTAAGAATTGCCAACAACACTTACAAAAAAATGATTCCTACAATCTTGGAAAACTTTATCCAGACTTGGAATGACGGATACAAGGAGAAAATACATGTGTTTTGTCATTTCTGAAGTAAACATAATTTTTTTTTAGCTGGTATCCTAGCCCTATGATCCTTAATCCACGAATCATAATACAAATGTATTGGCATGACAAACCTGTGTCCCCCCAAAATGTGTCACTCAATGTAACTGCATTTCTGAATCTCCAATGACCATTAAACTAATTTTGTTCATATTTATGAATAGTGTGATGCTCTAGTAATATAGTCTTGCATGTACACATGTTATTTATGTACATTTATACACATACACACACATAAGTAAACATATTATTTTTGTATGTTTATACATTTCACTTGAGAGTATAATTCATAAGCATACTGAGTCCAAAATCTTTTTCATACTCAGCATATAAATGCAACTTCATTATCATTCAGCCTAAATCAAGCTGAGGTTATATGAAACTATAATTAAAGTAGAAAAGCCACTATTAAATGACTATAATTAAGTATACGTCCTGCTTTATTAGGATTGACTATCCATGAAGATATTTAATTCACCTGTGCCTTGTCAACACATAAGCTGATGTTCTAAGCACTCTGTAGCAGAGCCAAATGCCATCCACTGTAGATACATCTTTAAAATGCACATACTCCACAGACAGAGGTAGCCTCAAGTTCTTTTTTTTGGGGGGGGCACAATATAAGTGTTACTGGCTGATAGCAAATAATTCTATACAGCTCACACCTCCCACCCTGCCTGACTCCATTAACCTATCCAGTACTTCATAAAAATGGTCTCTTATTTTCTGACAATATTCATGGCCCCTCTTCTCAAACATTCTCTTCCTCTCAACTCACATTCGTTCCCGATTTCAGCATCTGATCTGTATGACCTCTGGCTCTTCCTCACAGGTACTATAACTGCACTCCTGGCTCTGATCTTTGGCTTTATTTAGACTTCTCTTGAATGAGTAGCTTTTGTCTGATGAGCTTTGTAGACCCACAGACAAATCTTTCAGGTGCTGGTTCTCAAATCAATGTGTCCTTCTATTTGCTGTACTTGGTACGAAGAAAGAAAGTAGAGTGGAGTTGGAGCGAATACACCAGCAACTGCTTTCTCTCTCATCCCTTCCACGATTGTTACAAAATCCATGTGGCCTGGGAAAGGGGAGGGTGATCTTATTGAGTGGTGGGTTCTCCACCTCAAAGAACAAATGATATCCTCAGGGAAGGAGTTACACATACGTGCAATTCCAGGGAAGTATCTCAGAACAGAAGAGGTAAAGAACCTGTTGCCTGCAGAGCTCAGCCCACCTCTGTGGACTGATTCATTGCTGAATCTTAGAGAAAGGAGTCTTGGCAAAAGAGAAGGAAAACAACTAAAATATTACTTAGATTTCCCACTAAAATCTCAGCGATATTGTGAATTTACAGTAATTGCATTAAATTCCATCGTACTTATGTAGATGGTCTTATATCTGGAATAGCTCTGAAGCCCCCTCTGGGTCTTCCTACAGGTTTCCTGGGGATCCACGATACTGGTGGGGACAGCTGCACTTTGGCACAGGCTCTGCCAGACTTGGTGGCTGACACTATAGCAGGTGCCAACGCAGCGAACAGGAAAATGGTAAATGCCACATGGTAGCTAAGAGGACAGTCAGATGCCCACAAACATGAGTGGAAATGGAGTAACAGGAAGTCAGTACTTCCTTAATGGTAGGTGAGCACTGCACCGTTTTGGCCTTTGGCAAAACGGGCTCTAACTAGAGTCTCATGCGCTGTTTGCTTCCTCTGCTTTACGTAGATCTGGGTAAATGCCTGACTTGGCCAGGCCTAGTACTGAGATGTCCCCCTATGGGGTAGGCACTCGTGACTTGTGAACCTCTCTACAAGATTTTCCCCAGACCCATTAAAGGAAATGAAGCATCCCATAAATAATTTTACCTTAGCATAGCCTTCAGAGTCATGCAATTTTGGGTTCTTTCTCATAAATCAGAGGACTCCAGAATTACTGTCACTATTCTCAGAAGAGGAACTCTGGAGGGACAAGCTTCTATCAGAAATGAGTTCATAACAGACAGCTGCATGGCACCTGGTGCTCAGGTCCTGACACATTTGTTCTCTGCTCTGCACATCCCTGCCACATGTCTGCTCAATCAACACGCTCTACTGCTATCAAACTGAATTACATTCGACAGCCTAAATGAACAAGACACATATCGGGATAAAGTATCTTTGACTTACATAATGTCATCAGAGCCATCTACCTGGAAAGGAAAAATGATAGGAAGACCAAGCAAAGATCAGATTGGAAGGAGAGTCTAAATGTTGAGTATCGTCTCTACCCATGATTCACTGGATAGAATCTGAAAGTCTGGTAGCTTTAGGAGCAAGCTGGCTGGGCTCAGAGTAGCAAATTGTGCTCAACGGTCCCCAAGCCAGGATTCAGCAACCTCAAGTTAACAGCTTGCAATGGGCCATGGTGAGAATATTCACACCACAGAAACTGGTCAGTGCTACAAACGATAGATGCTTTCCTTGTCGTCACATCACTGGTTAGACTCTTCTGAACTTGAAGTTTTCCCTGGGAAATTCGCTTATTTAAAAAAAATACAAAAATTGACTTGAACATTGTCTTCATCTGCTAAAATCCTCAAATTTGGCAGTTTGTGATCATGCTGCCCATGATGATCATATGCATATATATAAGAGCAAGAAGACATACTTTCACTATAAAGGCATCTAAAACTCTTACTATCTATTGAACAATGAATTATATAATTTTTTTTCTCAGCCAAAATAGAAGGTAGCTCTGTGGTTTTCAACCACTGGTCCACAGTCCACGAAAAATTTCCTGCTAGCCCATGAAATAGTTTCACTACTTTCAGGATGTGTTTATAAGAGAAGAGTAAATTTACTTCACTGGGCTTTAAACTATTTCTCAGACCAGCAGGAAATTTCTGGTGGACTGGATTCATTCCATAGACTGGTGGTTGAAAACAACTGAACCTAGAGAGAATAACACCATGTTTTCCAAGTTCCCTGATAAACTACAAAATTTATATTATCCATTTTGATTTGCACTGACTTATTTTTGAGAGCAATGGAAGATTCTGCTTCTCCTGTGCAGACCCTATTCTCCATCTACTTAACCATTTCCCGGTTTGTCTGCCCTAAGGTAAAACTTACCATCTGCATCTCTTAGTTGGAATTTAGTGTCTGTTCCTTTACGTCCTCTTTTTATTTGAAAACACCTCCAACAACCAAACTAGTATCTTCTGAAGTCATATAGGTGTGCTCCTATTTCTTGATAGTCTACACGGTGACGAGCATGTTGCAGGTTCTTGATTACATGTTGTGTGATACACGAGGAGAATTTTCCCTCCAATCACACACATCAACAACCACGCACACAGCCAGCTCACCCGTGTCATTTGAGCACATCCCTCCTTGGCTGCTTCCTGCTATGTTGATAATTTGTCAGCTCTTATTCTCCCTGTTGTTGCCAATATGCTTAATTCATGACCTGTCTTTATCTTTGTCAGTGAGTAACAACTTTAGGATCCTTCCAAGTTGCGGTCTAAAAATAAATCATTCTGCCTAGCAATCCTGAAGTCTTTGAGTATTCTTCTCCAAAAGCATTTACTAGTTATTCTCCCTTAATAAATTCTATAATTATGGGTTTTCAAAGCCCTTCTTGAGAGGATAAAGAAAATCCATCAATGTACTAATTTTTATTTGTTTTTCAATGATAGGACAAGAAAATCATGCTGATGTAGCAGTTCAATGACATTTTAAAAGGTGAATATATCCTTTGTTTGAACTCTACCCTCATGGTGATGAAGATTGCATCCCACCCCCATTTGGAAGCTCTGAAGTTCCTTAGTGTCATTTTCTAAAGCAGTCTTTTAAGCATTACTGAACATGAATTAAGTGGTTCCATTAGATTTAACTCTTCAGAAACTCTAAAGTTGCTCTTCGTCAGATAATACTACAGTTTTCTTCTAATTCAATCTCCCTCAAGCCTCAAGTACAGTGTCATTTGAATGTCTGGGGTGAAACCACATACAACTAAAAATTAAAAATTTATTAAGCCCTCAAAACATAGAAATGAAGTAATGAACACAAACTCTTTCAGAAAAGTAGGAAACATCGATAACCAAAGACGAAGAGAAGATGGGTGGAGGATGGCACAGGACTTAGCGAAGCTGAGAAACCATAAACCTAAGTGGATTTGAGACACTGATGGGAAGCAAATGATGCATACTACGGATTTCAGGATAGCCTAGTACCATGGAGTACCACAGAGTAAAGTAGGGGCTGAAAATAGGAGAACTGTTTGGGACTTTGTG
Organism: Lyroderma lyra; assembly: GCA_004026885.1. Taxonomy (NCBI): domain Eukaryota; kingdom Metazoa; phylum Chordata; class Mammalia; order Chiroptera; family Megadermatidae; genus Lyroderma; species Lyroderma lyra. The sequence continues at coordinate 92,047 of PVJL010003421.1, read as the reverse complement.
TTCAGGATCCAGTTCTCTCTATTCCCACCCCAACTAAGTACAGTTAAATTACTGGTGCTCAGCCCACCTGGGCAGGAGAAACGAGATACTTTCTCTGGGGAAACTAAACCAAAACAGCTCTAGACTTGGGCATACCAAATACAAAAGAGGAACAGTGGGGTGTGAGATGGGAAACAGAAAGATGAAGTAGTCTGCATACGAAATGGGTGTCCCACACCTCTTTACCCACTGGCTCCAGAATGTGGGAACCACACTTCTAAACCCCAAGTAGAAGAAAGGAGGATTTCCTTCTGGGGAATCTGAACTACCCCAGAATTAAGGCTTAAAGAAGGACATCTGAGGGTCCTAACTGAAAGCCTATCAATTGATCTTCTTGCCTACAAGCACATTGTTTTCCATAAAATTTTTAATGCTTCCTTTTAAATATGAATTGGTGGTCTGGGATTCCTAGAATCTGAAGGATAACCCCCAGCATGAAAGACACAGACAAAAGGTAAAAAGAAACTTGGAAGAAAGACAGATAACATAAGAAACATAGAAAGAAATCAGGAATAATGGCTAAAATCAAACACCTAATACAGAAGAATATGGTTAGACCTTTCACACATTGTTGGAGGGACTGCAAAATGGTATTTGGTTTTAACCACTTTGGAGAGCTATTTTGAAGTTTCTTATAAAGTTGAGTGTGCATCTTATAAATGACCTAGCAACTCCATTCCTAAGTATTTACCAATAGATATGACAACATATGTGCTAACGAAGACCCATTTGTGAATGTTCACAGCAGCTTTATTGATAAGAGTAAAAATCTGGAAACAGTCCAGATGCCTATCAACAAGAAAATAAACTAATTGTTACTTATCTATACAATGGAATGCCGCTTAGCAATAAATTAAGAATTAACTATTGCTACACATAACAACATGAATGAACCTCAAAAACTCTAGCTTAAGCGAAAGAAGCCAGATCAAAAGAGGCAATACTGTTTGATTCCATTTACATATGAAATCTAAATACAAGCAAAATTATTTTATGATGCTAGAAATCAGATAATGGGACATGTGTATATGAAAGGGAAGAGCGGTAATAAACTTACGGATAAAACCACGAGAGAAAAACCTGAAGGGATAAAAGTCTTCTGTAGCTTCCCCTGGGCAGTAGTGACACAGGTTGATAAAACTGTCAAAGTTCAATGAGCTAAACATTTAAGATCTGTGTACTTTTATACATTAATTATGTCCCAATTATTTAAAAAAAAAAGGCAAAGTAATGGAGTAGAAGAAGCGTGAGGGGTAGGATAATTAAAGTATCAATCTGTCATAAAAGAAATCAATATGTAATATCTAAAAGAGATATACATGAATGCTATTAGGAATATAGGAGAAAGAGCTAAATGTTTTAAAATGATTATCTCAAAGAAGCAAGTTATTATCTACATTGAGAATATCACAACTTTTCTAAACTCCTTTCCTCCCTTTCTCTTCCTTTCCAAGCTTAATGGAATCAAAAATACTTTTTTAATAATTTCTTTAATTAAAACAAAACTAATTTTACAAGTTAATGCAACTAAGAGAGAAAAACAACCATTTTAAAAGGGGAAATTAACCTTTTAGTGCCACAAGAGCATTGCATATTAATAGAATTTCACCAAAAAATGGTTTGTCAATTCAGGACTTTGAGAATCATCTATCTTTGGACGTCATTATTGTCATTAGGACAGTACAGATGCAAGAGTGGAAAGGGGAGATGTGAAACGTCTCAATGTCACCATCAGACAGTGGAAGGAAAGATACATTTTTGAGCAAAGTGGAGCTGAGTTTGTGTATTCATTTTCTATGTTACACTTCACTTCAAGATGGGCCATATTTTTGGCAAAAAATACCTATTAAAAGAAAACTTAGGGCAAATAAATGTATTTATGTAAAAGCAGCAAAGTGGATAGGATAGAGCAGACATTTTAAAATGCAAGTGATCTTTGTCATTAAGGTCATGAAAAAAGGGGTTGAGTCCATTACCATTAGGATGTCACCTTAGGTTTACATTATTCATGTGTTTAACAAGAGTACCATAGCTTAACTCTCCAAGGACTGCCGTCTTTTTTCAAAAAGGAGTTAAGGCTATTAAAATAATTTTTGAAACTTTTCTTTGGAAATTATCTATAGAGTCTCTTGCATATAAGTATTTAAGTTATAAGAGATTTTGGTCCTTGAGACTATTTAAATTTTAGAAAGAATATTTTGGTACCGTATGTGTTGGACAGACAGTTTGGTGTTCCAGGTGAATGGCCGGCTGTTTGGATGTACAGGGACAATAAAGCATGAGTGTAAAGCAGTTGGCTGTGTTTTAACTACATGCCTGGGAACTGACTCTGAAACTACTTTTAAAGGTAGAGTTCCAAAAACATTCCAAGTAACTGTCCCAAGTAATGACTTAGAAGAAGAACATTCATGTAGATATTAAGGTTAATCAATGTTTTTGGTGGCAAGATTCTCATGAGCTCAAAGTTGCATATTTTAGCTCTGCTGAGGACCCACACACAGATCCAAATGATGCAAAATAAAAGCAAAAATTCTTAAACATGACTGTTGACACTGCGGATCAGAGATGGTTCCCTATAGTCAGCATTTCCTAGGTTCAAGGCCATTAAATATGAATTTCAGGGTTCCTTGTGGGTTGAGAGAACACCGGTAAGTTTTATTACCCACTTCAGTGGGGAGCACCAAGGCCAAGTGTAGTTTGGTCAATTTCAAGAAAATATAGGGACCAAGAAAGCTCTATTTCAATGATCCTAATAGTCTTCAACAACTAGAAGCCAGTCCGCTCCCTTGGGGAGCATCTCTCATCTGACCAAATCCTTCCAAAAAATTGTCACTAAGAATGAGCTCCATCTAACATGTGTCGCATCTGAAAGAGATGAGCCACCACCTGCTAGACTTGGGTTCCTGGACCATCTCCAAGTATTCATTTGTTATCTCTTGTGTCCTTAATTCTTTCAAACCAGGCATATTTGGCATAAGGTATTGGGTATATGATAAAACCATTCCAAATGAGGCAGCATGATCCTCATTTTAAGCTCTTATTTGTGAATTTCAATTTTTGTGTATCTTCCTAGTGATTTCTACAGGTTGGAATTCTGCCTGTCAACTCAAATGTCACAGTCATTTCTTTCTTCCTTATGCTTTCATTTGACCCGAGCATCTGGACAATGCCAGCATTACAAGAAAATAATGACAACAGAGAATGTGAACTTCAAAATGAACAGTTCTCAGTGATAGCTATTAATCTGTGCTCTTTTTTTATTCTCCATGTATTTCATATTTTTCTGGAACAAACAGTTGGGCAAATATGATCAATAGAAAAATCAACGAGCAGCCTGGAATATGTGTGCTATTCTAAAATATCTGTTTTCCCCTGGCTGTTTCCTGTGTTAAAGCCTGAAGAGATAACACTAACTGCCCCTTGCCATGGCTCAATACATTACCTCAAATAACTGCCACAATGAATAACCTAATTTCAATGATAAAATAACAGGAAAGCACTTCCCAGCTTTTGAAAGTTTCATCATCAGCTCGGCTGTCTTACTGTAGTTGTAGTTGAGCAATGTGTTAGTTAAGGAGACTGAGAGAGAACACTGTAGAAATGTTTTCTTGCTTTCTCAAAAATTCTAGGCATGGATAATATCCCCAAGGTTAAATCCAAGGAAACGGTCTGCAAAAAGATGCCTTGATGTGAAAAGGCCAACAAATTCAAGAACTGTGAATTAAAAATCCCCAGTTTGTACAGAATGCTTTTTGAACACACTGAGTTCTTTTTGTTTTCACTGATATGATTGTCTCTACCTCCATGTAACCCACCCCTACCTCTGCCATACTCCCCACCCCCAGACCTTTTTATCTGCTTGACTGGCATTTCCCCATGAGTTCTCTTTAAAATATATCTTCCTCTTGAAAGTGCATTGTCCAGTAAAGTCCCTTTCTTGTAAGCTCACATAATCATCGTGCATTTCTTCTTTGACACACTCAATAACTGGCTGTCAGTTGAATGCTATGTCTCACCCTCCTGCAGCATAAGCTCCCTGCCAGCAGACCCCTTCTCTCCTGTATGTGATATGCTCTCCTCTGGGAACTCATGTGTCAAGTTGCACAGTAATAGTATAAAGGGATCTTTGTGCCTGGGTGTGTCCTTCGGGGCAGTTGTGCAAGCTATGTTGGGTTGGCCTCACTAGAAATAAGCTGCTTCGTGTTCCAGCAGCCAGAGAGTTAGGAATGAGGGCCATTACAGTACCATGAAAGCTTAGTCCACTGAACCATTTGCTTGATGTCATAATTTGGCTGGCAAGATCCCTGGTGTGGGTTGTTAGGTGGTCATTTTGGACCAAACTTCCAAGTCAGAAAGTGTTGGAAGGATCTATCAGAGTAAGTATGAGTAACGAGACTGTAAGGAGGACACGTGATTTTGGGGGATGGGGAGATAAGGTGAGGGAGCTCAATGCAAGGATTTTTCAAGCAAAGAAAACACAAGTTGTACTTGGCAGAGGAAGAGCCAAGATGATGCGCTGAAGTGTCCTCAGGGCTTCAACAGCACTGTGACAGTCATAGACTGAGGTACCCGCTAGGATGCTAAGAGAAGTCATGCTCCACAAAAAAGAAAGGTGAAATTCTGAAAAAAGTCCTATGAAGTAAAACGCCTAATATCAGAGAACAATTGTTTCGATAAAATCCGTACATCTGTGGCAGATCAGCAATTTATTATATTCCAGATGTCTAATAAAAGGTTATTTCCCTGGATGATTTTACATTACTGATTAAAATAGAGGAGTTTACCATTGGTTTATGCTTCCAGGTTAAAGAAATCTTATTAAGACATAAGTGTGATTGATTCATATTAGCTATGAGGTTTTACCCTCATAATGTTTTATATGTCGGGAAGGATTATTTAAAAATGGAAATGGTTAGGATGAGAACTCCACAAACTCAGGGGGCTGCAGGAGGCCCACAGTGTACGTCTGAGCACTGACCTCCTCTCCTACCCTAGCGGGACTCAGTTACAGAAAGGTCGAATCTCTGAACAAGTAAGCAATAATATTTTATTTTATTTTATTTTATTTCATTTTATTTTATTTTATTTTGTGGTTCCCTGACCAGGAATCGAACCCACGCTATGGCATTGAGAGAGCTGAAGCCCAGCCACTGCACCACCAGGGAACCCCCCAATAATCCTAAAGAACGTGCATGGCCAGTAGTAACTCCAAGTGGTGTCACCAGAATGCACAGAGTTCAAAAAGCAGAAGGTGGGGGTGGGGGGGGGTCCATCTTTTTCACTTGCCATAGAAAACCAATTTGGAAACGTAACAAAAGACCTTGAAGAGACCCAAAACACTGACATTGGTGACTACAGACCTGACGGAGTTTGACACTAACTGGTCTTCGCTACAGACGTAGCACGTTCATTGCTTCAGCCTTAACTTGGCAAAGCTTCCCAGGGAGCATGTACTACCCACCAATTACATTTTTACCTTCTTAAGCTCGGCTTTAATTCTTCCATTCATTTGAAACAATTACATACAGCATTCTGGAGAGACTGAGCGTTCATTAAATAAGAAAACCTAAATTTTGTTTATAAAATGGGAATGATTAGATGCATTTAGCAGCCCACCACTGTCACCCCCTCTCCTCGCGCCATCCTCAGTCACACAGTGTAGTGACTGAGAGTTACCCACCGACTCTCAGCCTAAAACCCCGGGGACGTGACCCTGGCTCCCACCCCACCGAGCTCTCTGATGGAGATGCCTTGTTGTCCTCACAGGGCTAATGTCCCCGGCCCCTGCACAGCCCATTCTCGGTTTTTTCCTCTCTTTCCAAATACTCGGCCTCTAATATTTCATTAAGCCTCACGGCAAGCCAAGGCCCTGGTGTACAGGAAGATGCAGCATTTAAAAGCAACTCTACCAACTTCAGGGAGGAAAAAGTACACTAGAAAGCAGCTGGGTGAGAACAGAGGTAAGAGGTCAGTATCGCCACAGGAATGGAGCCCAAACCAACAGAACGGATGAAACACCGACAGCGTGGACGGACCAACGGTGTGGACATAGAACCCACAGCCTGGATGGAAAGCAGCAGCATGGATGCGAACCCACAGTATGGATAAACCAGCAGTGTGGACGAAAACTGCGGGCCAGGCTTTTCTGTAAAATATCTTTAAAACAGCCAACAGGAAAGGCCCTGCAGTGACCTGTGCCCTGGCTGCAAGCGTCGCTCAGCTGTGCCTCACCGATGAGTCAGTGCATCACGCAGAAAGTAAGGAAAGCGACAGGCCAAATGGCTCCTGGGGACTGAACGCCAGCCGAGGAGAAACAACAGGAAGATGAGACGGGGATGAGAAGAAAACTTAGAGGAAAGGGCTGTGGCACTAGAATGCTGTAATCACGGCGGTGAGGGGAGGGCTAAAGACCTTAACCAGAAGTGAAAGTGATTTTAAAAATCACAAAACACAGAAGAAGAAAGCAATAGAAATAATGAAATAAAGAAAACCAATGAAAAGCAGATAGGCCGTAATCGTCACTAATTCTGAAAGTAATGGCTTACAAGAAAGGGCAGTCCAATTAAAAAAAATGTTAACTACGCATCCTTAGACGACCTCAGGGGCAATGAACTAAGAAGGCATGAGAAGAACCTCAGACGGTGGGTTGCACACACAATTTTCTAGTGAGCTCAGATTTAAAGAGAATGTATCCTAAAGCCTTGGAGTGGCTTGCAGGCCCCTGCGAACTGCTGCTGTGAGTCTCTCCATTCTCCCTTCACACCCCCACATCTACTGCCAGCCCCCCAGCACTGCTCCGGCCTTCCTCGCTGCCCTTCAGTTCTAGAAGACCCTGCTTCTTGCCTTCTTAGGTCTTTGTCCCCATTGTTCCCCTGTCCTGGATTGCCAGCACCTCGCCCGCCACTGCCCTCCATGTCACCAAATTACTTTCTGTGCCTCATGCAGAACTCAGCTCAAGGAGTAATTAATTCCTCAGGAAATTCTGTATCAGATGCTCTGTTACATATAGTTCCTCAACATTCTCCAATTCACTTACCTATTATTATACTTGAAAGCTGTCTAGAAAGTATCCAGCTATGTAATATAAAAAATAGAGGCATTTATGGCTGGATTTTTTTTCTGGACAACACTCATATTATTACATATTCTTCCAACACTCTCCAATATATGTATATACTCTATGTACATATAAATTATGTGTGTACACTCCTGTATCTGTAGTAATTATAATAACTTGTTGAAATGTAAGAGGGCTGTCTGGAAAGTATCCAGCCATGTAATATGAAAAACAGAGGCATTTAGGGCTGCATTTTTCTGGACAGCTTTGTGTATGAGGTTTATTGATTACCCTCTGTCTCCCATACTAGCATATCAGTCCCACGAGGCCAGATGCAATGCCTACTTTACTCATCACAAGAGGTCCACGGCCTAGCACAGGGTTTACCTCATATTACACATGCAATGAGTATTTTCTACCGTTGAATTCACAAGACAGTGTCTGGGTACCACAGACAGAAGAAGGGACGCTTGACAGGGATGCTCAAAAATGGGAGATTAAAACTTTAGAATCATGACAGGTGGGTTAAAAGTCAAGAAGAGCTGATGTTTGCCAACATGGGAAATAGTCAAGATCGGGCTTTTATAATAACCAGTTAAACATTTTTTTTCTTTCCTTCTATATAATTCTACAACAACCATTATGTTAATACCTGAGAAGTCCTGTGACAGTCACTCTTTAAGGTCAGACCAGAGGGCAATTTAATTAAATCCTGGATTGACTCTGACAGCTGAAGTGTCCAGTCTAATGGCCCAGTGATAGAGCCAAGCTAATATGGTCAATCACGGTGACTACATGTTTCCCAAGATAAAGTTTTTCTAGACTGTTGAATTTTATAGAAATGGGGGAGAACCAGCAGAACAAATCTATATCAATGAAATTCTGTGTTTCCTATTAAAACAACAGTTTTTCTCAGACAAGGAGAAATGCAATGTGAGATAAAGGGCAACTCTGGGGTCAATATCTATATGCCTACATTAATTCTGACTCATTTTGTTCCCAAGAAATTAGAATTTATTTGTTGACAATGCTACCCAACACCACAGATCCATAAGAAAAAAAGAAAATTCTATAGCAATATGATGATTGAAACTGCTTTTATGGCTACTTCTGTATCTATTACAGGAAAATCAGTGCTGAGTGTCATAACTGACCAATGTAAGGCATTTCAGGACAACAGTGTTCAATTTTACAAATGATCTCTTGGATTTCATTTACATGGAAGTCATCTTGAAAACTGAAAAGTTTGAAAGCATTCACTCTCCTGGTCACAACCCATGGAGAAAATGGATAAAAACAATTACAGAAGGAAAACTGAGTAAGTTCATTTATTACTTCTAAAACACAAGATTTCTGTGAGGAATTTAGGGCGAACCTTTGAATTACGTTCTCCTCAAAATAGTTTTTGCTTAGAGCCTCAGTGAGTTCAGCACTGAGTGACACCTCAAAGTAAATCAATTTAAAAAAATTGTAACAACTTCTTATTAACAGATTTAGACAGAAAGTGAAGAGTTATGGAACGACCAGCATTAGACATAAAGTCAGTACCTCTAAGCAAGTCACGTAGCTTCCCTGGTTCATAGTTTTTTCCCATCAGTAAAATTTGTACAAATCAAGGAATTATTAACATTCTAATAAATAATACATGTGAAACTACTAATACAGTGTTGAGCACATAATAGATGCTCAGTTAATATTATTACTATCGTCTTATATTTGAAAAAGGTAAAAATGTATAAATCTAAAATGACAGTTTTGACTTTCAAAGAAATTAAAAATGGACTCATAAATATTGTTTCAGCAGGCAAAATACTCATACAGAATAGAGACATTGGAAGCATGTATTCAAATCAAAATCACCAAATACAGGCATATACTTGCAGTTGTAAGTTTCAATAAGGCACCCGAGAGAGGGAGGTTATATAAACCTTCATGAATCTGAACTAAAGAACAGGAAGACATGTGCACTTGGGTCAAAAATGCAAGATGTGAGTGGTGACCCATCACTTCATCTAGAATGTGCTGTAACATTTCACGGAACTTCCACTCTTAAATGCAGCCCACATTATTTCACATGTAGTTTGTTGAGATAGCATTTTGTATTAAAAGGGGTTAAATGGCCCTTAATTTACCTTTGAGTAGATATAGTCCTAATAATGTGCTTTTGCTTCTGATCTCTCATTTTTTTCACATCTAACTAACTCTGGGTCTTCTTTGATTCTAATTTTTCTTTTTTCTTTTTTTTTTTAATTCATTTTTATTGTTAGACTTATTGGGGTGATATCTGTTATGATTCTAATTTTTCTAATGTTATCATATATGGAACAAATGTGTGTAAGAATGTGGCTTTATGACATCCCACTTTCTCACCAGAGTTCAGAGTAATCTACATATTTAATGAAGTGGCAAATATGCAATTCGTATTTTGTTTCCTTAATGATCAAATGTATTTCCTTCCTTAAAACATTCCATAGAATATAATGAATAATAATTCCACTAATCATAATAGTCTTATTTTAATGCATTTCTAAAATTTCAGTAATCTTTGGCCTGGAGTACCACTTGCCCCAAACAAACATTAATAATTTAAATATAGTTTCTCTTTTAACTTCCTAACTGTAAAACATTTTCTATAAAGAGCATTCTCCTCCCACTCAAACAAGAAGGAAAAAATGGTACTGATTAGAAACTGTGATTCGAGCTTTAACATGTACAGATGCAGACGTAAGACAAGTCTATAATTATCAGTCAGCATTTTAAATAATTTAGCAGCAAGATACATTGTGGATTGTGGCTTACTCTATAATAACATTCCAATATTCATTATTCATCATCATTAGTGTGCAATTTTCCCCCTGACTTTCTTGTAAATTCAGTTTTGTTGAGCATAAAGGGGTAAGCAGAACACAGAGTTAAATTGCATTATGTAACTTCCTCATTGGTGTACATATAGATTCTGGTTACTAAGTGAGAGATAATTCTTACATATATTAGAGAATGAAGAGGCAGCATCTTATTCATCCAAAGACTCTTATCCAATTATCAACAACCTCATGCATTTCTTTTTAAGAAAAACCTACACCAATTAAAAATAACATTATCCTTTTACTATTATATTCTAAATGTAAAATGCATCTTAATTTTATAAACACATGTTTTTATACTGGGCTCATTGTGAAAAATGGACAGTACGTTATACAAAGATTTCTTTCCACATATACACATATAATCTTAAAATAAAACATGAAGAGATTTCTGATACAATTTATTCCCATTTCAGAATCTGTAAAAACTACTAAAATTCTTTATATAAAATTAATTTGTTGAGGTTTATCTTAGAGATTTCTAGAATTTGAAAGACATAGTCACTGCTGAAATATAGCTAGGGTTGTACCCTCTAAATTTCTGATAAAACTCAATTTATCAAAAATTCCTGGGTAGTCAAGTTGCTTGGAATGTAATTTTCAATCCAATTTTTCTAGAGCAAAGTTGAATGACTAACAGTTCTCGTTCAAAATTAGATGGTTTGATTACCACATGTCTGGGTATAATTTGGATCTTCCTTTGCTCAGTTTTCACCCTGTCCAGGATGCAAAGGATGTAAGAAGCTTGAAAACGACACACAACAGGCAAAGACATAAAAATGCTCTCTAAGCAGTAGCCATGGCGATGATGTAACACTTCTGTTCATCATCTGGGAGGTTACTGTAACTTTTATAACATAACGACCACATTGATAACTGTGATGATGACACTAAGACAATGACGGTGAAGCAGATTGAGAACAATGAGGATGAAACTTTCCATAGGGAAAATTGATAAAATCAGAACTCAAATCTTGAAATATATTTATCATATACTTTTCCGGATGAATTCTGACTCATCTGTTAGTATTTCGGGCTCTTTAAACGAGAAATAACCTGGAAGGTAACATTGGTACCGTGTGTGGTATGCTGAGGGCTCTCCTTTCTACTGACCACTTCACTGCCATTGGTCTTCCCGAACAGACATAGCCCGACGCTAAAGGTGGCCGCCCTGGTCAGCCCCCATCCCCCCATGCTGGTGAAGACACTGGCCAGACACCTCCTGAGGAAAGCTGCCCTCACAGAAATACGACTGTTGGGCAGTAGAGGAGTGAGAAGGTGGGTAAGGCACCCGAGAAGAAGCAAGTATTAAGCAAGAATGAGACCAAAGGTTTGATTTACTAGTTTTCTCCTTGTAGCACAGGAATTGTACCAATGAGAAGAAGTTTCCCAAAGCAAATTATGATCAATGATAATTATATTCAATGGAGATTTACTGATCCCTGATTTTGGGCAAAGCTTTGTGATAACTTAAGGAGTACAGCATAAACATAATACACATAAGGGAAATTACAAGAAAGCCTGGAGAACCAGTAGCAAATACAGACCTTGATCTTGAAGCTTTTTTCTGTCCCATACTCTTCTTTCTAATTCTTAGAGAATTTTAGGTTAGGCAGTTCTAGTTTGAACCCAATGGAATTGCTATTTTTGTAGGTCAAAAACTATCAAATTTTGATAATTCATACAGTGCAAATCAGTAAACTTTGGGGAGAAAACTGCAAAGGCAATTTCTGACAAATGTAATCCAGCCAAAAGAACTCCTGACTTGGAAATAGATTAAATTATCTCTTATCAGCAAATTTTAATGAAAGTTGTAGCAGTAGCACTAGATTGAAAATGTTAAAATGTTTTGTATTTCAAAGCTTAGATCAGGTACTTTCTTTTGACATTTGAAGGATTTATACATGCATTTTACTGAATTTTCATTGATTATAACTTTCCATCTCACAAATAGTTCAATGTGAATTTGGTTATTTAAAAGTTCACTTGATGGGCTGGTTCAAAAACTAAACTATTTCGGTAATGAGAAAAGAAATTCAGTTTACTTTTTAAAAACTAACTTAATTTGGGGGAATCTGCTCTTTAGGTCTAGATGTAGGAATTAGGGAAGTAGGCTAGGATTGTTTTTAAAACAGTAGTGGATTTTTTTAAAAACAGTAGCAATACATACTATAAATTTTAAAAAAGGTGAGAAATCTTAAATTATAACTAAAGTAGATCTTTAGAAAGATTAATTTTTGTTAACAACAAAGTAGCAAAAGCATATGATATTAAACAGGCTATAAAGTAACCTCCTTGACCACTGAAGTGATTCAGAACAGGTCTCCCCAACATGTGCCACTTCGGCAAGCGAATTATTTTGATCTGATGGCAACTGAGACCCTGTGGGTTTAAGAGATGCTCTTACATCTCCTGTAAAGAATTTAAATGGGAGGTCTTGCCCATAATAAGAATTATTACCAGAAATAAATTTTATAACCTCTCTGTATGACAGGGCATATAGCTAATTACTGAATAGGTGCTCTTCTGGTCGCTCTGTGAATTCCCCTTGTCCCTTCTGATGCCCCAGGCCCCTATCCGGCTCAAGACCACAGACACGAGGGCTGTCAGTATCCAGCCATGTAATGTGAAAAACAGAGGCATTTGTGGCTGGGGTTTTTCCTGAACAGCCCTCATACATCTCATTTTACCTTTCTATGTTTGAACTTCTTGTGTATGTGGGGCTCCCATACATACAAAATGAAACTTGATTTTCTCCTATTGGTCTGTTTTATGTCAATTTAGTTATTAGTCCAACTGAAAGAACCTTTGAAGGATAAAGGAAAAATTTTCCCCTGTGACACTGCAAATCATTTTGAATAGTTCTTGACCTAAAGTCTAGGAATGCTTTCATGGTTATGTGAAAAATTCAGTGACGAATGGTGGGAACTGGGTGTTAACACATCAGAAAACGAACACATCCTAGTTAAGGTAAAATTAACTCTGCAAAACATGGACAGATGACACCCTTAAACTAACTTAAACCATTTCATTTTTTGAAAATTTGGCTCCATTTGAAATTTTTACTAAGTAACGGGTCATAGAACACAATATTTTGTGATATCCTCCTTAGGCCTGAGAGAATTCAACTAATCTATCAGCTTATCACCTCTGACTCGTTTCTCTTTCTGGGGTATGAATTTATTCCTGGTTTGTTGTTTCTACATCTTCTATAGACCCTGAGATTACTACTGCTAAAAAAATAGTAAAAACGGTCATCACAAAATAAGGAGTACGAAAATAAAATTTTTCTCCAAGAAAAATGTTAATTCTCCCGTTAAAATATCCAACAATGGAGTCTCAAAAAATACACAGTAATTTCTGTTTTAATTTCAAGTTATGTTGCTTTTAATGTTATAGACCTAAATGCATACATTAAATGAATGGAAATCCCAACACAGATTTTATCTTTAAAGAAAGTGCCTATCCTTTTCATGTGCTAAAGAATTATATAACTTCCTTTGCGAATCAAATATTACTTTGGTTATGAAAATACCACCACTACAGTGTTTATATTTTTTACAACTATTGGCTAAATTATAATAATTAAATAGGTGAATCAAATCTAAAAGTGAGTTTCAATGGCCCAGTTTCAACAGAATTTAGAAAAATGACTTTTAGTCATTTCATTTAGTCCACAATAACCAGTCATTCCACCCCTGCCCCCAACTAAATACACACATACACACATGCACACAGACTTAGACACATACCAACTTTAATATACCGGGTAAAACATATAAAACTAATTCTTAGCAGACTTCAAAGATAGCCAGGACTAGCGAGAATTTTTTTAGAAACCATTGTGGAAATGCTGTTTTTTATTTTGTATATAATTCTTGTTAATCTTTTCTATTTTTTTAAGATGGAAATATTTCAGTTCATTCTGTATACCCCAGAAAATTATCATTTGTTTACAGCCAGCAAATTGGATAGTTTTCCTGGGTCCTTCAACCAATGACTTATTCGATGAGCCACCAACCATCAGTAAGTGTGATGTTTCCCCCCTCTCTGGAGAAGTCTGTTTTCTCCAAATCACTGATTAGATCATGAACATTAAGTATTCTTGAAAAAGGAGAGCTTGAAAATTCCAAGGCCTCCTTGAGATTACAGTGAACCATAAGAGTTCATTTCAAACAGGAGTTTAGCCCTCCAGGTGCAGAAGGCAACGCTTCACGCTCTGACATCGATGGTAGCGGGTCTTGATTCCAAAGTTCAAAATAATAATTGTGTTTGGATTCATTTCTTTCATCAGGTGTATAAAAGTTTCTTCATCTGTATTCCACTTGGTCCCAAATAAACGAACCAGCTTCTTTTTATAAATCGGTGAATCCAACCATAAATGTAATCAAGACACAAGGGCCCACAGACATCCACAGGCCTGGCCTGGTTCTTTCAAAGTGAAGTCCTGAGCTCCTCCATAGGGGTGGGGGGCAATTCAGCCCACCATGTCTGATCTGCATGGACATAAAGCACCACTCCTGTTTGCAAGGACAGCATGGTTTGTTGCTCTTGTTGTGGGCCCATTGGCTCAGTGCGTGTACTACTCAATATGCTTGGCTTTATAAAAATTGTAGCTTCCATTAAAAAAAAAAACAACATCAAAACCCATTTATAACAGGAACACCAGATTTTAAACTATGCTGAAGCTAAGGTGGAAGAAAAATACATTTTGACTGTGTTTTATACACAAATTTACTATTTTTTAAATGTGATTTATATTAGCATATCGAAGTTGGGACTCTCAGGAGACTACATTATGCAATGGCAAATTGTTACTTCTCTTTTGAATGTTAAATATATTATACAGAAACAAAACTCAATGATTTAAAATTAATTTGCATTCTTGACATCATCTTTTAAGGGAAAAAAAGGGGTTTTCATTTAAAAAAATAGATAAATTTTAGAAATTACGCATTGCCAAAATGCAATACAAATTCTATCAAATGGTTCTACAAGTGACTACTGGGTAAGACATCTTAAACATAACCATATTGTGCAGAAGTTATGATTCTAAAGGGTCCTAGGATCCCACTCTCTAGAGGGGTACCCAATTGTCTTTCTTTCCATAATTAGTCAATTTTTAGCTATCTTCAGTTCCACAATTTTAATTTTCTCAAAAGAAGAAAATACACTATAAAGTTTCATTTGAAACTTAGAGAAAATGAAAACCTCAGAAGATTCCGAAATGTAGAACAATTGAGAAAGGGGCTCTAGAAGAGTAAAGGCACAGCCAAAAACATCATTGGCAAGTTTAGATTACATAATAAAGTGACAGAAGTGAAGCAGCAAGGCTCAAATTCTGTCAGCGAAAAATAAAAGGCGCAAAGCCCCAGAAGAGGCAACACACTCCTGAAGGAGAAGAACAAACTTGGAGGACTCATGCTATATGACGGTAAGGCTTACTATGAAGCTACAGCAATCAGGACAGTGTGGTTCAGGTAAAACAAATAACAATTAAAAAGTAGACAAATGGATCACTTGAATAGAACAGAGAGGCTAGAAATAGACCCATATAAAGTCACCCAATCTTTGACAAAGAAGCAAAGGTAATACAATAGAGGCTACATACTCTTTTTACCAAATAGGGCTAAAGACCTGGACACCTTATGAAAAATAATGAATCTAGGCACAGAGGTTATACCATTCAAAAGAATTAACTGAAAATGAATCATAGACCTAAATGTGAAATGCAAAACTATGATTCCTAGAAGATAACATAGAAGAAAACCTAGTTGACTTTGGGTATAGTGGTGCCTTTTTAGATACAACACCAAAGGCATGATCTATGAAAGAAATAAATGATAAGCCAGACTTCCTTAAAATTAAAAAAAGACCAAAAAAACCACCTGTGCTTTGTGAAAGACAAAGTCAAGAAAATGAGAATGAGACGATAAGCTACTGACTGGATGAAAATATTTTCAAAACACATATGATAAAGGACTCTTAAAACTCAGCAGCAGGAAAATAACCTGATTAAAAAGTGGACTGAATACCTTAACAGACGCCTCACCAAAGATATACAGATGGCAAATCATCATATGAATAGATGTTCTGCATCATGTGCCATCAGGGAAATGCAGAATAAAATAAGGATGAAACACCACTACACACCTATTGGAATGGCCAGGACCCAAAACACTGACAAGGAAGTGAAACAGTAGGAACTCTCATTCTTTGCAGGGGAGAATGCAAAATGGTCAGTTGCTTTGGATGACAGTCTGGTGGTTTCTCACAAAACCACCCTTATCATAGGATCCAGCAGTCTCATTCCTTGGTATTTACCCAAAGTAGTTGCAAATTTATGTCCACACAAACAAACTTACACATGATGTTTATAGCAGCTTTATTCATAATTATCAAAATTTGGAGATAACCAAGACATCCTTCAGTAGCTGAATGGATAAAGACCGTGGTTCATATTATTAATATTCAGCACTAAAAATAAGTGAGCTATGAAGCCATGAGAAAACATGGAGAAAACTTAAATGCATGTTACTAAGTGAAAGAAGCTAATCTGAAAAAGCTACATTCTATATGATAACAGCAAAACCAGGGAGGCAGTAAAAAGATTCATGGTTGCCAGGGGTTGGGATGGTAGGGAGGAAGGCAGGGCACAGAAGATTTTAGTGAACATAACTTGTATGATACCGTAATGATGACTACATGCCATTCCTTACACATTTGTCCAAACCCAAAGAATGTACAACCCCAAGAGTGAACCCTTATGCAAACTATGGACCTTGGGTGATCACAATGGGCAATGCAGGTTGATCAATTTTAATCAGTACACAAAGCTGGTGGAGAATGCTGATAGAGGAGAAAGCTATGGATGTGTGGAGACCTGCAGGATAGATAGGAAATCTTTATACCTTCATTTCAATTTTGCTGCGAAGGTTAAACTGCTCTAACATTAATCTTCACAAATTAAAAAAGAAAACAAAACAAAGTTTTAATTAAAGTCAGCTTAACACCTGAGCTTCACTATTAGTTTGTTTTTAGGTCAAGAAAGGCATCTATTTCTAAATGAGATGCAGATTTTGATAAAAAATAAAGGCTTTTGGGGGGTTCCCTGGTGGTGTAGTGGCTATGCTTCCACGCTCTCAACCCTGTGACCTGGGTTCAATTCCCAGCCAGGGAACTACCCTCCCCACCCCCCCCAAAAAAGGCTATTGTTTTGATAATTCTAAAAATCACCTACATTCCAAATTATTTTATTACATTTGTCCATCTGGCATAGGTCAACATTTACTTCTATGTAACTAAAGAATAGCAGAATCTATGGTATTTAAATAGTATCTCAAAGCTGTTGCTAAAAAATAAATAAAGGGAAAGCAGAATAACAGCATCTATTTTTTTGTTTGTTTATTTGTTTGCTTTGGAAAAATGAATCAGGGTAATGAAAATCATTATGTAGCATCAAGCCTGTCAGATTTCCAAACGAGAAGTGAATAAGTGAAAATACAAGTTTTATAAAATATCATGTTGATCATTAAACTACTCTAAGCCTGTCACACCGAAAAGGAATTAATAAATTATATCTAACTGTGTAAAAATGAATCTTAACATATTCTGTAGTTTATTTACTAAGCAGCTTCTGAATAAAAGATTATAACTCACTGGATTTTCATCCAATATAAATATTTTAAAAACAATAAAATATACATCAACTTCTTTAACCTTGTCTTTTATACTGTTTTCAAATAAACATTCAGGAATGTGTTATTTGGTGGGTTCAGTTTAATTTTTAAAATGTACTTTAATGGGATTTTTTGAATCACTGGAGCCCTGGAAACTCATTTATAGGAAAAACCTCCCAAAATACTAGCCTTGCATATTACTGATTGTATGAATCAGTCATGAGCAAGAATCCTAGTGAAAGAGGATAATTTTTTAGGGCATTTTTGAAATGTAAGTCACTATTCTAATTTCAATTTTGAAATTAAGTGACAAGTCACATAAATAATAATGACAAGCAATATGTGTAGCAGTTACAGAACTGGTTGCTGAAAGCTGAAGTAGTTTCAAGGTAATACAAAGTCACCACATTCTGTTGCTTTATTCTGTTTTCACTGCTCAGTGACCTTTTGAAAGTGACTGTCACACAATTCTACCTGAAGAATCTTGTCAATGTGGGGTCTATAATGGGAAGCAAAGTAGATTTTCTTCTCATACTTCCACGATGCCCTTGAGCCTAAAAAGCACATTTCAAGCCCCTAATCCTTATCAGAGGGTAGCTGAAATCTTATAGATTATAGATTACCCACATATATCCATCACATTATTCAGATACTCATGATTCAGTCACTGCATAGCTTCCAATATATGACACAGCAGGACTGTGGTTGATACTAAAGGCAGACCTGGGTTCAAATTCAAATGCTCACACTTACTGCTTGGCAAGTTATTTCACCACTTTAAACTTCATTTCCTCCAACTGCAGAACAGACCCTGTCTCACAGTAGTGTTGTGAGGATTGAATGGTGGGGGGAAATGAATAAAGAGTACTTAGCAAAGTGAACATCCACAAATGTTCATTTTTATGATACTTTAAATATTATGCCAAGGAGCTGATTGCTGTAGGGAAATGAGCTATTAATATTAATACGAAGCCAATATTATCCTCCTTCCTCCCAAGTTAGTAGTATCATCATGTTCCAAAAAGGTCTCAAATAAATTTTTGGTATAACAACGCTTAGATAGAAGGCAAGGTTTTAGTTGTTTTAGAAAAAATGTTTTTCCATCGTGGCTTCTAAATATCGTGTCTACAGTCACTTTGGTGCAGGTCAAAGACAATGATGAAAACAACATCCAGTCTCTAATCAGACCAATACTCAGGCCACAAGTAAATGGGTGTTTTCTTCTTTTATTCCTACCTTAACACAGCATTCATTTCTTGGTAGTTTAGAATGACAATGAAGCATTCAAGGGAATTTTCAGCAATTGAAATTACAAATTGCAAAACAACCAAAATGCCTAAAGTAACTGCTTGGCTGAATTTCCATTTTTCTCATTTCATTTCAGATTCATTACCCTTAGAGGTTCTACTACATATGCAGTCATTCAATTAATTCCAACAGGGTTACAGGGTTGCAGAGAAAATTTAGAAAATGGACTTATATTCAACCTGTCAGTTTAAATGCTCATAATTAAGACTGAGGATCTAAACATCATGAGAGGAATTTTTTTACTTCCTCTTTTAAGGCAATTTAATCAAACATTTGCACTGTCCAAAAGCAGACCAGTAAGCTCAAATTGTAAAATCCTTCTTTATGAAGAAAGTGAAGATATCAGAGTGGACATTCTTCTGAGTTTGCTGTATGTAACTAGGAAGACAGAGAAGTCAAACCCAGAATTAGTGGCCACTTAAGACTTACAATTCTTACTCCTAAACCTGGAGCGAAGTGCTAAAAATCCTGTTGTGTTTCCCTGGTCAGGTCTGGAAGTCTCCGAAGGTTTAAAACTTGCTGATTGCTAAATTATCTGATTTCACTTAACCTCCAACCTACTTCTGAGATAAAGAATGGTCTTTTATTAATAATGTATCTGCATAATGCAGAGAAGGGAGAAAATGCCAGCTGTGGGCTCCGTGTATCTGCCCACACATCTAACTACAGATATTGACAGCACAATTAAAGAAATGTGTTAATTCAGCTGAGATAGTGGGCAGCTAATAGTCACTGCACTTTATTCCAGAATTACTTTTAAATCATTTAACTAATCTTTTTCTAATTTAAGGATGGTCAGGGTAGGTGTGCATCTCTTCTGTTTAATTATGCAAATTGCGATTATGGCAACTAAAGAAAAACTGGTTCAAAGTTTTCATTCAAATCAGAACAATTGTTGTGTGTGTGACATATAAGCCTATCTCAACATTTGCAATAGTTTCTAGCTAAAAAGGCGCTATTTTCTAGAAGGAACATTTTTCAGAATTTTCAATGCTGGTTTTAAGTCCTACCTAGGAGTAAATTAACAAATGCATATACAAATGAAACAAGAACGCTACTTCTTGTGGTGGTGATGTGGATAATTTAGAACAATCGTCGCGTGAAGGACCTCTATAATAAAAGGACAAAATGGGAAAACAAGTCCGTTTGAAATCTGTGGAGAACTCAAAAACATAGCGAAGAATGGCTGGAAATTACTAGGGGGGAAATCCCAGAGTTTAGAGCTCATTTTACTCCGTGACACTTGCCATTGCCAATGGGGAGACTAAGAGATTGTGTGGATAATACTGCTTTGGATGCCTTGGTGGACTAAAGCTACAAAAATTTGTGTCTAGGACCAGTGCACAGGTTGTGGGGGGAGCCCTAGTAAGGTTTACCTTACTATAAACAGGCACACACACACACACACACACACACACACACTCTTTATCCACATATATATACACACATATGGATAAAGATAATATAAATATAGATGTATATCTGGTACCCAATGAGTAAAAGTAAACCAGAAGTATGCAGAAGTATGGATTGAATGAAGCCCATATTTCAGTCTCTGCTGAAAGAGATCTTATGCAGAAGCAACGTGAATTCTCTTTGGAAAAAAGTTAATATCTTCCTAGGTCTCAATTTGCTTTCTCAAACATTTTTGCAGCTATGATGTCCAGCCTACAATAAGAGACCTCAGCAAAACAGAAACAGAAAGAAAAAAGGCCTTTATTTAATAAAGCAACCAATAATGTAATCAGAGTTAAAGTTCTACAGCTATTATGAATGCAAGTGCATATTCTGTATCTACAACTATTCTAGATTGGGACCATGATGTGCCACATTGGAACCAAGGGCAAGAGGGAAATTCAGTAATAGAAATTCTGTATTTATTTGAATTTTTGATATTTTGTTTGTCATGGGTTTTTATAATAATTTTGATTTAAAAATATTTGCATAAAAGTATTGCCTTAATTACTGAGTGCTTTGACACTCCCTGAAATTCGCTTCACTTACCTTACCCTGTATCTAGATCATTTCTCTAAGCTCCCACTTGTTGCTCCAGTTGACACAGAGGCAAATAAGTCAATAAACTCACATGCTTAACCTGCCCCTCTTTGAGAATATTTGGATTCAAACTGTGGCTGAGGAAATGAACAGTCTAATAAATATTTAGTCAGAACCGAATGCCTTCCTAATGCTGTTTTCTAATAGCCACATAAGAAGATATGTCTTCTATAATATAGAAGAGACATATCCTAAAAGGATCACGCATTTTACGAGAATGATTTTGGGAATAGCTAATTTCTCAGTTACACAAATAGAATTGTGCTGCGACTTCAGATTTTCAGAGTCACAGCATACCACTTTAATTATGCATGACTATTTTGGGATATTGCAAAGAAGAGATACGCATCCTAAACAAACACAAAATAGACAGCTTTAGATCATATGTCAGTTCCCATTTCCTCAAGGTTCCCTTTTCTTCCCTGAATCCTTCAGAACCCCCGCCACCTTCTTGCCGTCATGAATAGCAGAAGGTGCGTAACTTGCACTTCTCACTGAGCGAAGCTGGGTCTGGATTTCTAGTTCAGGTTGTGATCATATACTCACTCCAGGCTTTATGTGTCATGTGTTCTTGCATTCCTTGGAATTTATTGTGGTGATATGCCTAGAATATTGTGCAATAAGAAATCCCTGAAAGAATGAATCAATGGATAAAGAGAATGAACAAATAGATAATTAGCAGAACCATGAGCTAACCATCCCTAAGTCACTAACTCTAAGCATTCTATGTTTTCAAAATTCTCTTTGAAATTTAATTTTCTCTGTGATCAGTAAGGATAAAAGAAAATAATCCAGGCAATTTGTAAAATATGCAGATAATCTGGTGGCATATTGTAGAAAGGCTGCCTTATACTTTATGATTTAAAATTCCTGAGGAGACCTTCATGGAATCCTTGTGTGGTATGCATTGTAATGATCCATTCTGAAGACCCCACAGCAGACTAAAGAGTCTAAAACACTTGGAAATAGGTTAAAATGTATGGAAAAGTTATTAGTTGGGTCAGCAGTGAAGGGATTTGTCTGAAGCCCATATGCCCATAGCATTGAACTAGTCAGGAAAATAGATACGGTCTGACCTTTAGATTTCACTGACCCTAATTAACTTTGAAACTCAGCTAAGCCAACTGTGTGAGAGACCAAAGCTCACTCGTTACTCCCTCATAAGAATATAGCTTGAATACTGGGCTAGAAACACACACTTTCAAATATTGGGCAGAGGCCCTTTAATATTATGTAAAGAGCCTTGCAGATTTTGAAAATAGATTCACAAAATTAAAAAACCTTCTAGATCTCAGATGCTCTAAGGAATAAAAATACACGACCACTCAATTTGCTTAAAAAGGCTTAAAAAAATCAATGTGACCTGAAAAATGGCACGTGAACAACCAGCTCATCTTAAAAGGTATTGTGAACATTTTATTATTTAAAAAAAAATAAAAAGGTAGTTCTATTAATCATACATAGATATGTATGTATGTATGAATGTATGTATTTGAATGTGTGTGAAAATATAGAAAAGTTAAGAGTTTATTAGTAAAAGAAAGTAGACTCAAAGATGTGGAGTGGGCTGACCCAAGAGTGGGAAGCAGCCCCCCTTCCATTGTTTGGGATTTTTCTACCTCCGGGTGTACCTGAATTATATTTTTGCGTCTGGATTTCAAATATGGACGTTAGGATCTGTCTTTATGATGAAGCAGTGTCAGACTCATATGCCAAGTCCACAACTTCTGCATCCTTCAGTGATAATGAGCATGGCTGCCACGGACACAAAAATACATGAATCAAGGGTTGGGAGTTGCAGGCTCTCCTGAGAGATTTGCCTTAATGCAAGGCCTGCTTATATCCCAAGTCTGTCATTCCCTGAAAGCAGAGGAGATATGCCCTTTTCATTCCCCATTCCTGGAGTAATTACAAGCACAGGTAAGGGGTCAGTGGGGCACTCGGGACTTCCACATGCCAAGAGGAGAGAAATCAATGTCAACATTGTAAAGAAAACAGCCCCATGGCAGTGTCAGGAAGCACTGCCACTTGTCCTAGGGAATCACCAGGGCCTTGATGGCATTTCCAGTAACAACAGTATCTTAGAATCAAGACCCGCCTTTTATCCTCATCCTGGGAGGATGGCTACGGAGCGAAGGACAACAAACGTGTCAGTAAAAAGTGAGTTGTTCTCTACGTTTTCTTGACTAAGTAGCCATATGGGAAATCAAATACCTTGAACAAATACCTGTGTGTACTTACTGTTCCCGGTATGCTGGTGTGCGACTAGCAGCCCAGAGAATTCTTTATGTAAAGACGACCTTGTACATTTTGTCAGGCCTAAAGAGATTTGGGGTTAACATCACTATTAAAGAGGCCCAAGTAGGTGTGTGAATTTAGCCCTGGTGATGCCTCTTACTTTGCCCCAGGTAGCATTTCAGGGCACAGCTTCCAGGGTTAGTACAGACAGCTCCTTTAGTCAGACCCTGCTCATCTCCTTAACTCTGTGACATCACAGCTCCCTTTGGCATTGTGAATGAGCACACTGCTTTGTGACCGGTATGGCATCTGGAACGAAGAGATTGCCAGGCATTCTTATTTAATTAGAACGGAGATTTTTAGAAAGTGTGAATTAATATGCATCGCTCTTGAAAAACCACAGACACTTCTGTTACTCCCTTTGAATCTTATGTTTAAGGGCTTGGGGGGTTGGGGGGCAGGGGAATAAAGGCTTCTTTACTAGTGTAACTAATATTCCCATATCCTCTAAATGAAATTAGGTGGACTATCTGCTATTTCATAGATAAAGGGAACTCTCATTTATTTTCATTCTCATTACAATAACAATAACATTTAATAATAGAATTTACATTTATTACCTTCTTACTATGGCTCTAAAGTCACTTTTCCATGGGTGGGAGATGGGGTGGGACCTTCTTCAGGAAGTCACTAGTTGAATGGCCAAGGATGGGTTACTTAATTGCTATCTATCTTGAAGGATTAAAGGACACACACATAATGCTCAATGAATAGTAGCTCTTACTGTTTTAAGCACTGGGCCCTGTTTCACATAGGCTTTGACTTAAATCCTCGTTCCCATTTTAGTGGTTAGAAAACCAAGACTCAGGCTTTACTCGCCAAGACTGCACAGCTAGGAACCAGCCATGGTAGAACAAAAACTCAGCTCTACGTGACTTCACATGGTTTTCATTGCACTATTTGGGGTTTTGTGCAAAAGTAGTTTAGAAACGATCCAGGTTAGAAGGTAACTGGAATTTGGTCAATGGGACACAATAAAGTAACTAGAAGGATTCCCATTGGCCAATTATTGGACCATCTCAAGGTCAAATTTTTATGGTCTGAACATTTGTATTTCCCCAAATTCACGTGTTGAAAACCTAATAATGCTCAACGTGACGGTTTTAGGAGGTAGGGCCTTTGGGAGGTGATTAGGTCATGAGGGCAGAGTCCTCACACATGGGTTTAGTGCCCTTATAAAAGACTCCCAGGGAGATCCTCCACGCCTTCTGCATATGAAGATACCATCAGAATCTGCAACGCAAAAGTGGGCCCTCATCTGACCATGTTAGCACCCTTATTTGGACTTCCAGCCCCCAGGACTGTGAGAAGTAAATTTCTGTTGTTTATAAGCTAGTCTGTGGCATTCACTTATGACAGCCCAAGCAAACTAACACAGCATGGTAATACAAACTGGATACATTTGGGGCCTTAAAAACTGCATGGAAATTAAATGTATATGCTCCAATCTAGTCTCTCATTTATTGGTGTATTTATCTCTCTCCCTCAATCAAATCTAAGCTCCTTGCAAGTAGATTTCTTTAATATGACATCATAGCATGCATATAATAGGTAGACACTTTTAATTGGGGAAAAAAAGCAATAAATGTCTTCATGATTGACCAAGATGAGTAGAGAATTCATAGGTAGCAGCGGGCTATAGTGGGAGCAGGTGATGGCCCATGTGGACCATAAACAAAAAAAGGCAGACAAGAAAGTGACCAGTTCATTTCTTCATCTATCTACAAGTGACTCACATGACAACTTCAAATACATTCAAGATGAGAAGACGGACTACAGAAGACATTATGTTTAAACCAAAGATTGTCTACATTAGTTAAACAATCACTTGGACATAAAATAAAATCTATTAAGCAATTCATTATTGAATGAACAAATGAATGAAACAACTCTTTTTGCCACACTAGGATTTCCTTCCTTCAACCTTTCTAGCATCATGCCCTAAAGTAGGCCCGTCCAACCTATGGCCCAGGATGGCTCTGAATACAACCCAACACCAATTCCTAAAGCATGATGAGATTTTTTTTTTGAGACTTTTTTTGGGGGGGCGGGGTTCATCAGCTGTCGTTAGTGTTAGTGTATTTTATGTGTGGCCTAAGGCAGTTCTTCCAGTGTGGCCCAGGGAAGCCACAAGGTTGGACACGGCTACCGATTTTTCGGTAATTTCCGAATCTGCCACTATACCGCTGTACCTAATTTTCGAAATGAAAGGTAGACCTATTTTTCTACAATGTCTCCAAGTTCCACCTTATTCTGACCACTGGTTTGCATGTAACTAACATTTTTCTGTATCATGTTGGTTTTTTCTCTTTAATGCTCAGGAGCCCAGGTATAGGGGACAGTTAAGTTCAAGGCCTCAGTTCTCGTAGGGTTAAAGGTTCATTTCAAATACTATAAAGGCCAACTTTACTTTGTGCTTTATCTTTTGTTACTTTCCACTTTTCTTTCTTTCTCTTGATATGTATTTCTAAGTAAAATATTTACTTTTGGAAACTTTCTTAGAATGTATTTTGCATAAAATATACCATACTAAATATTATATATTTTACTTTATCATAGAACAGTTATAGTACATTTAGCATAGTAATTATGGATCATAATTACTAAGATCATAATGACAATTATCATAACATAAACTGTAAGCTCATTTCAAGCAATTGCTTGGTCTCCCTGCCAATCCCTCCTTCCCTCCTATCCTGCCTCCCTCTCTCCCTATTAGATCTCCTGGCATAACATTAAAGAGGATCTAGAATCCACTAAAAGCTATAAACTCCAATAAAAGGCACAGCCCTTTTGTAGTATTTCTTTTAATGTCTTTGTCATATTGTATAGCCTATATCTTCTCTGACCTTTAATTTTGTTTCCCATGAATACTATAAATAATAAGATCTAAAAATAAGTAAATAAAAAGCTAGATGTCAGCACAATTGACAACAGCAAATTGTAATTCTACTTTGCAACCCCTGCTATAATGTATGTGGGGCATCTTACCATGAGATTAAGTTACTCCTGCATGATTCACTTGGAAGCTGTTCTTCTCCTTTTGATACAACCACCAATTCTTACACATTTTCATAATATTATTTGTTGTAGATCTCTGTGTACTCCTCATTTATTCACTGAGAAGTATTTGTTGAGTCTACACTGCACACATTTTGGAAGATTAATTATCCACATTATAATTTCTGGAAAGTGTAAATACGTTAACTTACAGGGTAAAAGAGACTTCATGGATGTGAATAAATTAAGGATCTTGAGATGAGAGATTAGCCTGGATTATTCAAACAAGTCCAATCTAATCACAAGACCTCCACTTATAAGAGGAGGCCAGGGGTCAGAGTCAGTAGTAGAAATGACAACAGAAACAAGAGTGTGAAATGATGAGAGGAAGTGGCTATGAGCCTCTATAAGCTAAAAATTAAAATAATAATAATAAAAAATAAACAGGAATAAAACTGATTCTTAGAGGTTCCAAAAGAAACCATTCCTGTCAACAGCTGACTTTAGCCCAAAGAGACTGATTTTGAATTTTTAATCTCCAGAACCGTAAGACAATACATTTGTGTTGACTTAAGCCATTTAGCATATGGTGTGGAAAACTAATAGGGCTTTTTCCTGGTTTTCGTAAACCAACTCAGAAACACTATCAGAATGCCTATCAATCCTATCAGCTAAGGGACTGCTTGCTCTGTGGTGGACAGAAGATATCCATGGAGAAGAGTTAGAAGATATTCATGGAGAAGAGTTAGAAGATATCCATGGAGAAGAGTTAGACAGACCAGCCAATCCATGTCTTCCTAACAATGAGGGAGAAGCCATCCCTGGATTTGACATGGTACTCAGGGGTGCTCATCTCCTTCAGACTTTATTCTGTGGTTAATCAGTTCTCCTGCAAAGAGCGCTGGCCGTGACAATTAGAATATACTTACACTTAACCTTTATTTAGGACTACGAGCGAAGTGTCGACTCTAATCAGGATATCAAACATAAGTAGATGTGTCTGATATTTTATTTTAATTAAAAACAGGTAAGTAAGCTTTGCTACATTCTGTTGACAACTGTAATTATGATTCATATAATAGAAATTAACTGTACTCTCAAAATCTGTAGAAACAGCAATACACAATCATAACATAAGTAATGCTAAGTTTTAGTTTACTGCAGTTTAAGGGTAGAGGATTATCTAAACTTATATTATTATATTATTACTATCTTTTATTTTTTATTAGACCCAGTTAAGCACATCCATATGTTAAGGAGCCTCAGTATATATTAAATGTGAGTAGAAAATTAAAAGTAGAACAGAAAAATCAGACTTTTAGAAATCACTTGAAATTTTTCTGTGCCAATGGTGCAACTAATAAAGAATCATTGAATCATCAGAAGAGAAAACATTTTATCTAAATATCCTATCATCTCTGCTGGATCTCTCTATACTGGATCTCTTAGCTGCATGCACTCTTATTAAGATATAAAGTCATTTGAACTTATTCTTTAAAATTCCATCAAAGTTTCACCGAGCAAATTATGAGTTTAGTTTTCAGCTGATGATATATGCATTTCACTGCAAATTTAAGAATTCCATAGGGGTTCTGAGAATTTGGACAACCTTGTGAGGTGGTGTCAAAAAATAATACAAAGCAAGAAAGTTGGTGAATTTTTCATATAGTAAGCATTGGGGCTAAAAGTGACAGAATCCTAAAGGAAAAGGAAACTTGCAGGTTTCTGATCTGCCAGGTCTAATGCCTTAAAAAGGGAGACCAGCTTCAGAAGAGGAAGGAGAACAGTGTGTATTTCATTACAAAGTTCTACCAGTGGAAACGCTCTCAATACACATCTTCCGCTTACACATCTGACATCCAAAATAATACATGTTCTATGACAAAACTAACCTGTTGTCATCATAGAAGTCAAAAGGATACTGAAAGCTTAAATATTCCATTCTCAGACCATAATACCTTGGGGAAAGTCTGTAAGTATTAACCACAGTGTGAAAGAGGTTAATAAGGAAAGCATAATGTCACTGATAGGTTTTTTTTTAAATCTCTATTGTAAGCTTTCCTCATTTATAATTCTGTGGGTGATTTAAAATTTTTTTTTAATTTTAGCACTTAATCCTGCTACCAACGTATTCTCCTATTAGTTATTCTCTCAGATTGGCTCAGTTATTGTTGCCAAGGAAACAGCCAGAAAGCAGGAGTTAAGCAGCCCCTTTCATCTGGTGAGAGGGTGATGGGGATGGATGGGGGGGTGAGCAAGGTCAGGCGTTTACCGCTGAATACAAATCTGTCATGCCTAATAGATGAAGCTCTCGGGTGTCTGCGCTGCTGAGGCTACTCCCAGCAGCTGAGGAGGAAGCCAAGAATACACTGAAGCATGAACACCGGTCAGCCTGCAGCGGCGGCCGTGACCTATCCACATGTGCCACGGCAGCTGCTAGGCTTGCATGCGGATGAAATGATAAATTAAATAGGCGTCAATAATTATAGAAGGTCAGCACCTAAATCCTCAGGGTACCCTACTAACGTCAGACAAATGGGATTTGGCGCATCTATCCTGTTAACGTGTCCAAAGCTGCCTTCTCTGAGGTTAGAGCTCAAAATCTGTCCTGGGATCAAACAGATTGAGCTGAGAAGACCCTGTTGGTCCTCTTGTGATTATTGGCCAGGGCTGAGAATCTGGCGGCAAATGTTTAATATCTAGGTCTTATTTCTAGTTGTGAGATGTGTGATGCAATTGTAAGAGGATCTTCAAAATATTTTATTATCAATATTGGAGCCCTTATGTAAGTACCTTTTATTTTATTGTTAATGTCTATAATGATGATATTAATATAATATAGTAATATATAATACTAGAGTAATGTTATAATATATATGTACTTCATGGTAATGGAGCTGCTCATATTAGAGATGAAATGCATCTTTAATTCTATTCATGTAATTTCAGTTGCTGACATTAAAAATACATAGATGTATGTGTGTGTGTGTGTGTTTATACACAGCTGACTAGCAATTCATTTCTTCAACAAGTGTTCCAGGATCTACATGATATATTAGATTCTGTGATGGGTACTGACATGGATAGATGTATGGAATAAAAATAAGGCACTGTTACCTCAAAGGGAGATAGATAAGTAGAGTGATAATTATACGTAAAATACATATTTAGAACATGACCAATCCAAATATTAGTTAATGCCACATCTAAAATGATTTTATACAATTTGGATCTTGAGTTTCATGAATTCCAACATGTTTACAGATTCAAGTTCTTTCTAACTCTGTCAAAATATTTGCATAAGATATTTGCATTCCTAAAATAGCAATAAAGTGAAAACAGTGACATTGTATCAGATTTATGAGTTATAAGAAAACGTTTTTAATAATATAATAAGTGTATGATGGTGTGCTTGTTTTATAATGTCCATTTCCTAATCATGAACTAATTGCTAATTCCTCTAATAATTTATTATGAATTTGTATCTCTGAGGGGAAATAAAAAGCAAAACAGAAATTCAGAGGAGAGAGTGCAGTATATATATAGTTCACTTGCTTAAGGCATTGTTTCAAATGTTTTTTGATATAAGTCTCCAGAGTTGCTTGTTATAAACACAACTTCCTGGGGATACTAACTTTTAATAAACGTACCAGATATTCTAACAACAAATAATTTTTGAAAAAATTTTAAAATGTATTCGAGTTTTTAAGATCAATACAAACACCTTCTTTAAATTTTGAAGTCTAAAAGGTCACTCTGATCATCGGTATAATGAGTGTATAAATAATAAAAATTGTATTCTATAGCTATCTACAATTGTACTAAAAGACCTAGAATTTTCAAAATTATCATAATAAAGATAGTTCACAGAATTCAAAGTCTAAAATGAAAATTCAGTAAATATTTCAGTTATTTCAGTTCCATAGAGTTTTGTTAGTCAATGGTATTAATATTTAGAATTCACTAAATTTTAAAGATACCTATTCATCTGTTAAAGAGAAAGAAAATTTTTTTGTAAAAGGGCCAAAGTGAACTTTTTTAAAAAGTTACTCTCTTGGATATTATCATTCTCTCAGTATTTTAAAGAGGTAAAAAGCTAGCTAAAGTGGCTTGGATCTATAATAGCTATATGAGTTCTAAGTACATGAAACATCAAATTTATTGGAAGTCTTTGATTTCCATTTTCTAACTTAACATATTTCCGCTGAGAGAGCTTTTCTCTCTTACAGTCACTCACACTATAGATAGTTGGGGCTCAAGGTCTGCTGAGATTGACTCCCTTGAGGAATGAATTACTGCTTCAGAATGTGGAACTGATACTGGATTTTCTGCACCCACTGCTGACATTCCATTATGACACCGTTGCCATAGAAGCTATGAACAGGATGACCCCAAGCCATGTGTGATCTAGAGAGCAAAGCTGTAAACTGATTTTGAAGCATGCCACCAGTGTCTACCCCAAAATTTTCCTAAGTTCTAATATGTCCTAGATAAACCATGAAAACCTGTTAAGCTTAGTAACTTGGTTGAACTGGTTAGGATGGCCTTAGCATTGAGAAACACTACACGTTCCTTAAAACATCCCTCAACACACCAGTTCTGGTGCTTAACACATTATATTGAGTCAATCTCTAGAACGCTGTAAGGATAGTTTTAACTATCAGACAGGGCATCATGAGCCTAATAAATAAGTATTTAGAGAGCTATTTGCTGCTTAATATTCATGAGTATTTGCCATTAAAGAGATATGTTTATGTTTAAGAATATTTTAAGTCCTTGTATTAAGGGCAAAACAGACATATTAGTATTCTAACAGACACCACAGTTCAGCTAGAGATAATCACTTTTGTTAGAAAAAGATTTTCTAAAGTTTTAACACCTTTTAAAAACATGGGGATATGAGTCAGAACATGAATTCTAGGACAAAATAGTATGCCAACAGGAGGAGTGAAGGGTAAGAAATAAGAAGTCAAATACTCTCAAAGCTTAAATGTTAGATGCCTTTTGACTTAGAAACTGATATAAGAGATTGAATTCAAAAAAAAAAAAAAGAGAGATTCAATTCCCTCATGGTAAAATAACACAAGTTAATGAAAAGAATGATTCCATTAATTAAATATTTAATTGACACAACCTTATAGAATATAGGGTTTAACTATCAAGTTTGAGAACTCATCCTACAAAAAGTGCTACATAGCACATTGCTGAATATCACTGTGGTCACAGTTCAAAGCACTCCCCTTGGGAAGTTATGCACTGATGCCAGTGCCTACCTAGTCCACCCATCAGAGCAACTCGGGAACTCTTTTTCTGGAATGGCCATCAGAGTTGTCATCGTATGACCTTTGATGTCCTGAATGTCAACAAAATATCTTCCTTTCAAAATTTCTTTTATCTTTGGGTAAAGAAAAATGTCATTGGGGGCCAGATCAGGCAAGTAGGGAGGGTGTTCCAATACAGTAATTTGTGTACTGACTAAAAACTCCCTCACAGACAGTGCCCTGTGAGCTGGTACATTGTAATAATGCTAGAGTCATGAGTTTTGGGGGAAAAGGTCAGGTCACTTTCATCTAACTTTTGCATGCAGCCTTTTCAGTACTTCCAAATAGTAAACTTGGTTGACTGTTTGTCCAGATGACACAAATTCATAGTGAAGAATCCCTCTGATATCAAGAAAGTTTAGCAACATCATTTTGACTCTTGATTTGAACTGATGAAACATTTTTGGTTGTGGAGAACTGACTGACTTCCATTGTGCACTTTGATACTTTCTTTCGGGGTCATATTGGTACACCCATGTTTCATCAACAGTGATAATGCAGCCCAAAACACCATCTTGTCTCTCCACAAGGTCTTGGCAAACTTCGACTCCTTTGCTTTTGTTCATTGGTGACCTCCTTTGGGACCATTTTTGCCCATATCTTTTTCATGCCAAGATTTTCAGTTAAGATTTTCCTGTTTCTCTGTTGATGTTGACATGGTCTGCTATGCTTTTCACAGTCAGCCAAAGATTCTGATGCACAATTCTATAAATTTTTGCAATATTTTTGTCAGTTCTGCTCATTGCTGCCCACCCTGACCTCTCTTCATCAGTGACGCTTTCTCTCCCCTTAAAAAAATGTTTAATCCATTTGTACACTGCCATTTTCTTCATGGCATTATCTCCATAAACTTGGAGTAACATGTCCCTGATTTCACTTCCACTCTTGCCAAGTTTAACAAGAAATTTAATGTTTGTTTGCAGCTCTAAGTCAAGCTGCAACATTCTTGTGACGACACACAAAAAACACATGACAATAATGAACGCCACTCAGCAAGACACCATCACATGTTGACATGAACACAGCTGTGAGACACAGACATACCACAGTTATGACACCATATTGAGTTGTTTGCACAGTGCTGCCAATGTAAGAGCACAGTGGCAAGTTCACAAACTTAATTGTCAAACCTTTTAAAAATGATTTTAAATAAATATGATTTATTAAATAATATGAAAATTATGATAATGAAACAATGAACTGTCTTATGCATTAAAAGACTTCAAAGCACTTAGAAAGTTAAACCAAATTTACTGAAAGTATAACCACTGTGTAGGTGTAACAGGGTTGATTTATCCACTGGGCACAGTAGGCACTGTGCTAAGGGCCATGGGACTTTTAGGGGCCCAGGAAGATGTTTTAATTTTTTTTTAATTAGCAGGAAAAGAATGACTATAATCCAGCCTGAATTTTATTAATATTTCTATCAATACAATTATAAAATATATTTCTTACTGTTTTAATTTACCTTTTACTAAGGTAAAATTGCTCTAGCCTATGAAAGCCATGTGCAGCCCTGCATGTTAGAAAGCCTTAGCTGCTTGGAAAGGGGGAAGGTACCAAGAATGGCATCTGTCACATCACAGCTCACACGTTTTCTTCCTTAGTTTTTGTTTAGTTTTTTTTTTAATGGAGTTACTATAACACCTAAAATTACATATGCCGCTGTACTTGGGTGTCACATGATGTATCTCTAGAACATCATTCTAGAAAAATTGTTTTGGGCCACACACTAATAATAGCTGATGGGCTAAAAACAAGGTCACACACACGAAATCTCATAATGTTTTGAGAATTTGAGTTGGGTCTCATTCAAAGCTATCTTGGGCCGCAGGTTAGACATGCCTATACTAGAGCTTCCTGTATGTTCTCTGTAAAGAGAATGTGCAGAGAACTTTAATCTAGAAGCTTTCTACAAACACTTTCAGGTAGAAGTCGAGGCTTTTTAGGTGAGAGAAGATGATTTCAGAGAACTAGACAAGATTACACAATTTTTCAGTTCATACCACATCCCATCTCCTACCTCAGAGTTCCAGGCCCCAGAACCAAAGGTAGTATGAATTAGATAGAAAGACAAAAACAAACAAAGAAACAAAAAACAAAACTAGATAGATTAGAGATCTCTAGACAATTGTTGCTTGTCCTTTAGTTGAGTATGCATAACCTATTTTTTTATTTCCCATTATCCAGAGAAAAATCTAGAAAAACAGTACAGGTATGAGAGGAAAAATAATCATTTTCAAATATGTGAGTACAAACAGTGCCCTTCTTTATAAAACTCATGATTAAGTTAGTCACATTAGCTGTCATTAGGAATGTCTGGTCATATTTATTATGAATGATACACCACTAGATAAAGTTCTTCATTCAAGCACATTCATGTTATCAAGCATCATAAATTTATCAAGTATTGGGTTAATATTTATTGGTGGCTAATGGTTTTCAATATTCAAAATGAGAGTTATGTGATCATTAATTTGTCCATAAGCAGCCCACTTAAATACAACACAACACAATAGGAAGTCATTGCTGGTAATGACAATGGATCCTTCCTAAGAAATGCTAGGTAGCACTGACATATGAAATCATGCTACGGGACCCTAACTAAGGTAGCAGAGATTAGGATTTTGTGTAAAAAGTGCTTATTTTATCCTCTTTGAATGACTGATTCTGTTTGTGGTTTCATCATTGAGTCCACAAGAGAGATTATTTTTTAAAGGACGACCATTTTGACAAACATTAAAAATGAGTAACTTCGCACAGTATCGTTTTAGAGCAAGCTGTGCTGATTCTTAACACCTTCCTATCTATAAAGTTAGCTTCATATTTCTTTTTTACTTAAACGGAGTGAATGCACAATTAGGTAGAAGTCAGCCTGGTAACAGCAAATAGTCTAAGATAAGCTTTTTAATGGTTTGTCTCCTTTTGACACCAGGATTTAACTGTGCTCCTTAGGTAGAGTTTAAAGAATCCAGGAAGGGAGTTCCCTGGTGGTGTAGTGGCTTAAGGCTTTGGCGCTGGCACTGTCAACGCTGTGGCCTGGGTTCGATTCCCAGCCAGGGAACTACCCACATACAAAAAACAAACAAACAAACAAACAAAAAAATAAAGAATCCAGGAAACCCATTGGAACAACACTCTTTATAAGGGTTTATAAGGTAGAAATTTAAGAAGGTGACTAGATGATTAGGGAGCTTATTTAACCTACAAATCTCAATGAGAATTTGGAATTGTTTATTCTAGTTTCTCATACATTGGAATAATGAGGACCAGGGCAGGGTTCTGATTGGACCCTTTACAGGAATTTGGGAACACTCCTAATTATTTGGCTAAAAAATCTCTGTTTGGATTCATTTTTCTTGGCACCTTTTCCTTCCATATGAACTAGTTAGCACTACATTTTTGCTTCATATCTTTATTATAATCCTTGGCCTTTACTTACTAGTTCCAGGAAAAACTGCTGAACATAACAGCTCTCCTCTGCCTAACCTGAGGGTTATGGCCTGTGGCTTTCTGACTTTTGAATTCATTTCCTTTCCTTCTTCAGCTTGTACAGGCTGTTCACCCATACTCCCTTGGCTCGTGGGACTCTTTTTGCATCCTCAAAGTGAGAAAGAACAAGTCAAATCTTTCTCACATCACATCACTCTGACCTCTTCTTCTGCCTCCCCCTACTACGTTTACGGACTTCTGTGATATTGGGCCCACTTGGAGAATCCAGGATAATCTCCCTATGTTAAGATCAACAGATTACCAACCTTAATTCCATGTGCAACCTTAATTTGCCCCTTCACAAGGTAGCAGAATATTTTCAGAGAATGTAAGGATTAAGATGTGAGCATATTTTTTGGGGTGAGGGGCACTATACTGTGTATGTAGTGAGGATTTGTCCTGTGCATCTGTGACTTTCCCGCCTATGCTTCCGTCCTCAAATCTTTCCAACTGAAAAGAACAAGCTTGTGAAAATGGGTTAAGATCCTACACTGGAGGTGCTCTGTCACACAGATGCACTTTGCACCCTTCTAATCCATCTCTGACTGGCTGCCCTTAGATATCTCACGTTATATTCACAGACATCCTTGACCTTTGGCTTCCTTTGAGTATACCCACTGTCAAGCACTGACAGGAATATGAATGAGCAATGAGTGTGAACCTGAGGTCTGTATAATATTCCTACCTGTCTCTGTGCAGATTTGTCCCAGCCTAGCTGCTTGCCTTTAATACAAGGCACACCACTTTTCAAAGAATCCCTCTTTGTAAGGCTCTCTGTTCTTCCAATGCTGGTCACCGCTCCACCAAAGTCCCGCTTTGAGTCAAAGGATGATGACAGCTGCACTGTTAATCCCCCTCGGAACTGTACTATCTGTTGTGTTTTTCATAGTGCTGCCTACACTTTCGTTAATAGCTCCTTTATCAAACCTTCCCTGAATTAAGTATGCTATCCATGTCCTCCTGGAAGCATTATATATTCACTCACATTTTAGAGCTTGTAACTTCAGCAGATGAGAAGAATTTTAAAGTCATTTTTTAATGTTTTAAAAAAGCAAACATTGTTAGGGTATGTCTTAGAAACTGGCTAAATCATCTGAGGGTGTCTCTCTTCAATAGTCCTTCACCCATTTCTAAAACTCATTGGCTGCTTTTTACTGACTCTCATTTCTCCATTGTATCAGTCAAGGTTTGATCGGGCATTAGAGTCACAGGGTCAGGGAAGATGCAAAATGTTATTACAGGATTTAACACTGCACAGTTGTGAGAGGGCTGTCTGAAAAGTATCCAGTCATGTAACTGTTCTCATTATATTGACAATGGCTAGATTTTTTCTGGACAGCCCTCGTATGTAAGACTGTTGTTTCTGAATCTGATCGTTGAGTCTGATATCATCAGGGGAGGAAGTTGGGAAGATGGACGTGAACTGCACAAAGCAAAAACAAGGTGAAATCTGCAAAATTTAGATGGAACCCATGAAGACAGACAAGAATCCATGTCAATCTCTTACCATCTTGGTTAGAGACTTAGACACACACCTAACCCGGGAACTGGAGAATCTGATGCAGAGACATGGCAGGACCTGGCGTTGCCATGGGCCAGGCTTCTGTCTTGTGGCAACGGGTGAGTCAGTGGATGAATGGTAACGTGTATCCTGCGACAACCCTCAAAACATAAAGCTGCGTGGCTACTCCTCTACGTCTACTGGCCAAGCTTCATACAAAATTTCTCCTTTGGCTCACAGTAACCTAGAACCATGCAGGGGAGAAAACCCTGAGAAATACTGTTCCAGCCTCACTGAATTGATACAGTAAACATCAACCCTATCCATGTTTACCCTTCGATATTCAAATGCCTCTGCCACTGAAAAACATGGTTAACAATGATTTCTGCTTCCATCACCACATTTTCCCCCCAAAGTCTTAAATATTTGGAAACATAGCAGGGGAATGTGATTATATGACTACTCCAAAATTTTGATCAAGTGTCTATGCACATATGAATGAAGAGCTAAATTGTAAGCAAGAATCTCTCTAAATAGCACCGTATTAGTAAACATTCTTGGTATGTTTATGTCTTAGAATTTATCTTAAATAGAAAAGGAAATTAAAGTGTAGTTCTTCCAAGTACTACCATGCAAAGTATCTTGCTAGTTATGTATAAGACATTTATTTGAGTAATATTTTCAGAATGTGAAGTGTTTCATGGATAAATCTAACATAATTAATGAAAAGGGGGTCTTATAAATTCCTGAGGTTCTAGTATGCTTGATACCATTATAAACTTTTGGAGAAATTGACCCAAAATAATGGCAGTGCTCGTTCATATCACTAACTATTTAAACCGAATCTGTCCTACACATCAGACATTGAGGGTTTCACATATCAGAAATCAAGTAATTCCCAACTAGGCTCAATTATCTGACATCACGTGCAGTGATAACATATGCAATTTTACGTGTATATCTCATTCACTGTCATCAACATGTCATCTCCAGAACACTAATTGTCACTCCTGTCTAGGATAATTGGAAAATAAAGGAACTGAGGCTCGCGGACAGAAAAAAAAAAATGAATGCAATGATGAAGATAATAACAATGATACTATAATGATAGGTTTTTGCTGTTTTCCAAATTAGTGATGCTTTGGGAATGTTATTGGAAGAAAAAGTAAAGGTGAAGAGTACCTTAGAATTGCTCACTAAGTAGAATCTGCTACATAGGAAGGAGTGGACCAGTTACAGGCACAGGTAAATTCTATACCCAGTGAGGTGTGGAATTTAAGGATCCACAAAGCAGATCAAACAGGATAAAGGAGAAATTAGACAGGAGAGACCCAGTGAAGTGAGAGAAAGAAGCCAGGTATGTACTCCTAGACCACAAACCAGCAGCAATAAAGTTAGGATAAGTGTTTTCAGAAGCAAAACAAATATTTTATACATAACATACAAAAACTATGAGGGTGGGACATTCTAACAAACAAGGGCTAATAAGAGTTACAGCAAAACCCCATTATTACTAATATGTTAGTACATTGCCTTTATTCAGCATGTTGCATAGTGATTTACTAGTGAATGCAAGTAATTGCAAAGACTATATTTTTATTTTAATTCTTGGCCACCTGATCTAACTTTTATTCTATAATATTATATTCCTCAACTATGACTTTTCAGAACCGTAGTAGGCAAAGCTCCATTGTATGTGAAAGTGGAAATTAAGGGAATAAATGTTAGAATATAAAATGGGTACAGTGAAAGAGACACAAGTCTGTTAGGGAAAAAGGTCTCTTTGGAGAGTTAAATTTTAATCACTAGACAAAATGATTAATAATAAAGCTAGATTTAGTCATAACTATATAACAATTGTTACGTTTGCAGCCAGTTTAAGAGGTTAGTTTATATATTGTGAGATGTAGATTAGACAAATTATTACATTTAGTGCTTTCTATTTTAAAAGTAGAATGAGGTTAAGGACCCACAAGACTTGTACATTGCATAAATTGATAAGGACAGGGTACTTTAAAGAATACAACTGAAAATCCCCAATGACTCTGAGGCTGAAATAAAATTCCCGTTACTGCTGCACGGAGACCAAAGCTTCTCCTTTGGCGAGGACAGGTTTTACATTAAGCACTCTTAGATTGTAAATTACCATGCCTGATCACTGGCCTCGCTGCCTAGGGTGCCTTAGAGAACTGGGATAGACTGTGAGAAAGTGTGGATTTCATGAAGGCAAAACCCCGCCTCTTAACCCTCTCCAACGCCCACCCCCAAATTTCCATGTTTCAAGAGAAAGAATAGTAATGTGAAGGCACTGTTGAATTTAAATTGGAATTAAGGACATTATAATTACAAATCTTACAGACAGTAGTCATGCCCAGAATGATTGGCTGACACTGTTGTCCCCATCCAGCCACCAATTACAATCATATCGCATTGGGCCATCCAAGGCAGTGAGGGTGGGGGCCTGGCTGACACAGAAACCTCTTGGGATGCAACTTCAAACTTACAAGGGATTTTCCTCTACAAATTACTGCAGCTGCATACAGTTCCGGGTAAATAATTAATGTTTAAATGAGGTGGATATGACTTTCTTGAACAAGAGAAAAGACAAGTGGAGGGCCTTTTTTTTAATCCTGTCACTCAGACAGATAAGGTACTATTAGCATTGCTTCCTCTAGGAGAGGGGTGGGAATTCTAAATCCTTGTTTTGTTTTGTTTTTGACTCTGGGTTTTTTAAACTTTGGGATGATAAAAATGATTATAGATTAGAATTTTTATAATTTTTTTACAGAAATACATTCATCATATCAAAATGAGTCCACATATAGGTATGCTATTCAAGCCATGGCAAGAAGAGGTTTATTTCCTAAAGCAAGCATACACTGCAAAATCAACTTGAGAACTCATTACATACATCCATATTAAACTATTTAGTCTACATGTAACACCATAACAAAGATAGTCAGGGCAAATTAAATGGATTTTATTTCTAGGTGGCAAAGAGCCAAAGTTAGTCCTGCTACTAATTTATTTCTAGGTTCTAATCTGTGTCTGCCACAGACAGAAGGCGAGACAAAGAGGAGAAAAAAGAAAAACAAGTGATCACTTTTACCCTTCTGATGGTTAAGGGCTAATCAAATCAGTAGGTTCTGGTCCTGACAGTGACAGTGTGGGGTGATTATCTTATGTTAATGCAAAACCCTGTAACTCATCATTCCAAGATGGCAGTGCCATGAGTCCCTTCCTCAGAGCTGGGAGACATGCGTCCAGCCAGGAGGAATCGTCTCATCCGTAGGAGAATGATTCACTTATATATTATCCAGAAATTTAGGATGAATAATGAAGCCCTATCATTCTCTCCCTTCAGCTTTTCATTACCATCAGCAATGCCAGAATTTACAGGATTCCCTGTCAGCATCAAAAGCTCCTTTTCAATTCGAACACAAACTGCTAACCATTTCCTCTTGCACAGTATTGTTTGAATTTGTCTTTCTCTCCACCAGCCGAGTTGCACTCAGCTCAGACCGTAATTATTTCCCTCCAGGAAATATCACAAAGGATCTTGCATCCGTCTTGCCTTCTGCTCCATCTATCAAATACGCACGGCAGAACACGCCGTTCAGTCGGACTGCTCGCTTTATCGATCGCCAACTTTTTGCGTGCCACCTTTTGAGATCTTTTGAATATCTCCCTCCGTTATCTTCATCATCTACTCTATCATGGATACTCAGCATTATCAATTAATTTGCACAACAAAGCATTTGCTTTTCAGGTTTCAGGCCTAACAGAAGTTGGAAGTCTGTCTTTACTACACTCTTGACCAAATTCTTGAAATGCAAACGCAACGAGCCCTCAAAACACTCACAATCCAGGTTCTTTCTGTTAAAGCGCACTTAAATCACTCTCCCAGTCATCTTCCACCTTTGGAAAGTAACAACTTTGCCATCTATCCGTTTAATCCAGTAATCTAAGAACCATTTCAGATTCCTAAGCCATCTGTATACGTTCATGGTGATCTTGTTTCGAAGACCTGCTGACTTGCCTGCTCGCTGTCATCTACGTGCTGTGGGAGATGGCCGTATTCTTTCCTCTTCTTTCTTGCCTAGCCTATTGCTGATGCGCCTTGTCAATTAGTTTTGCTATTTTTCAGTCCCTCGTCCTGCTACTGTCAACCCAGCTATCACCCACAGTGCTGCCAGTGTTACCCTTTAGAAACAACATTAGCGTGCCTATGTCTTATGTCCTAGGCACTGATGCCTCGTGCAGCCCAAATGAAACGCCTAGTTTTCTCTGCATATTCTAACAGCTACTCCATGGCCTGGTCCTGCATCTCTGTCCTGCAGCCCTAAACCTCTTATACTTCTCTGGTCATCCAGGCCTTCTCTCTTCGGCTGGATTCCTAGGCTTCGGATGTAACATTGCTTCTATCAGCCATTTCTTGGCCCTTCTGAACAGCCTGGCAGAATAATATTTGTACTTTGAAGCCCATTTTGGGTGAGATGTCACATCCTCAGTGTAAGTCCCTCTCATCCCCACAGAAAGAGCTGATTAAGCCTCCACATACTACCCCTGTGTCCTGTATTCACACACTCCCGGGTCTCCTAGTAACGATTTGCACTGCTCCAAACTTTACTGTTGGACTAGCAGTTGGAGCAACCGCTTAGCATCTGCATTCAGAAAATAGAAATACAGTAGGCTGTCAGTTAACCGGCACCCATGGGGATTGCTTGCTTGAGAGTGCTGGTTGCTTGAGTGTGCTGGTTCCTTGAGTTCTGGTTAATAAAAAGTCTACTATAACTTCTAGGATTATGCTTTATGTGCAACTAACTACATACTTAGTCTAAGGCTTTATTGTTATTATTTTTCTTGATATAAAAAGCAAATTTATCACTTCACTCAGCCAAATTTCCCCACATGTCATGGTTATCCTTTCATGGCCAGTGTGCTAAAGACCCAAAATATCTGATCGGAGTTGGCTCAAAGGCTCATAATAAATAATGAGAAGTCAGGCTCATACATGAAAAGAAAGCAGGTGGTGTGTATGTCAGATATTGGACGTGGAATTATGAGCTCCAAAGGCTTAGGTCTGGACCACCAATTCTGTTACTTATGCCTCTTTCTATTCATGAAATCAAGAAAACAATGCAAGGGAAGGATATAAAATAAGCTGTGTAGTATTTTCATGTCTTTCTTCTTCCAAATATCTGCCATATTCTTAGAAGAAAGCCATTTAGAGAAAAAATCATTCTTCTCTATTCAAAATAGTTCATTATACTTCTGTACGTTTTCATATACATACTCAGTCATTCTCTTCTAGAACTAAAGAACACTTCACCTGATTATCAGGTACATCTTTATTTAGGAACCGGGACAGAAAAATATAAGGAGATGTGAGAAATTGGCTTTTCTATTTGACTTTTCTTGCTTGGTAATGGCGTACATTTTATTTTAAGAATGAGTTATTTTTTATTTCAAGTGTGTTTTCTTGTGTTCTTATAATATATCAAACTCAGATACCATCTAAATAAAAACTATGTTTTGTCAATATTGGGACATCCATAGATTCTTGGTGGATTATTTGCTAATGAAAGAAAGGCAGCTTGCACAACACACACAAGTTATTTAGGTTCATTGACTAATTATTGTTTTTTTTTTTTCTAATGGAAGTACAGTATAGGCTAAAGATCTATGAGTAGATACCTTACATAAAAGTTTCCTTTTTTAAAATCTACTTTTGTGACCTGAAAGCTGGGGACAAAATAAAACAGTAAATGAAAGAATATTTCAAAACAATAGACCTGTCACTCTATGTGACAAGTAGTACTACCATCCTCCTAAACTAGGGTTAGAACAAGAACAACCAATAATACACTAAGCAGCAGCTGTGTTAGAATTTAAAGAGTAGTAATACACAGAAATAAACTTTCTTGGAATGACATCTATCATCTCTGGTTTGCATTTACTTTTATGAGTCTATAAACATTTTCTGGGTATTTAAAAATATGAAAATAATTAATATGCCATTACAAGTCACTCTGTCTTAACTGTATTTGACAATTAAGGTTAATTGTGTCAAATTAACTTTAGGTTACACTATGGACTCCTGGAGAGCAGAAATTGTGTGGTAGTCACCTTTATTTATACCTGGCCCACACTTGGCAATGATCGCTAGAGCAATGGGAATTTGGACAGAAATCATTAGGGTGGCAGAATCTTAATTAATTTCAAGCTCTTCTCCTTTGTCAATAATTCCCAAACTAGTCTGACTAGATTCAAATAATCTGAAACATCACCCCTTTACCTCTATGTGTGGACAGAGTGTGTGTCAGTCACATTATGGCAGAGTGGCTGAGACAGGAAATACTAACGTCACACCGCATGCTAGCTGTAAGTTGACTCCCTCATGAGCCGTTTCCTCACCCACAAAGTGAGGGAAAGACAACTGCATCTCCTCCATAGGACCCTTGAGAGGAATCAATTAATACGTGAGTGATTGCAAAGCCCTGACTCAGCATGGTGCCCACCAATAAAGATTCAACAGTGTTCTTCAAATCCAGCCCACCACTTTGTAGCTATTTGATATTGCATGTTATCTGTCCACTTTGAAGTACAATCTCCTAATCTGGGAAATGAGAATACTGTATTCTGGACTGCATTATTGTAGAAATAAATGGAATGATGCATATACAGTGCTTAGCACACCGTGACTGATGCAAAAAGTTCATTGAAAATGCTATTCAGTGTTTCCCTTCTCTTCTATATTGATATAATTCTTCCTCTAAATGTGACTGTAGCTCTGTTGGCATGTTCTTTTCCATAAATTAAAAAGGTGCTTATTTTCTTGTGTTTCTAAGTTGCTCATTAGATTGAAAATGCTGTACTATAAAAGCTCTGCCTTTTGGCTGGAACTGCCATCTTCTAGTAATTCACCAAAATGACCAACACAAAGGAAAGAGAAGAGGCACGTGCTGAACATTCTCGAGGCCTTTCAGAAAAGATGGAGTTGTTCCTGTGTCGCCTTATCTCCAAGACCTTTTAATTGTCCCACAGGACAGAGAATGCTCCAAATAGTTTATTTTATGGTAAATGGACTAGTACACATCCTATGACCTGCAGAGTTATGCCACCTGATCAGCCACACACATAGATCAGCAGAGGTGCTAGCTCAGGGTGAGAGGAGCACACAGCAGGTAGGAGGAGGGAAACCATGACTGTCAGTTCAGCTTTGAGATCAGTTCCATTTACACTGGTGGGAGTTGGAGCTCACCTCATTAACCCTCCTTTATTCCCCAGGATTCTGATACAGTTGTTTCTAAAATTTATTACATAAATCAAATGGATCTGACTGCAGTGGATAGAGTGGTGGGCCATCCAGTCCTCCCTTTCAGAAGTGGTACTCATTCCTCCAGCAAGAGGGCATGACCGTGGCCAGTGGCTCCATCTCCAGTCATAGCCCTTTGCTAAAGGGAACCACCTCACTCAAGGTCACATCCATCTCTGGGGACAGAGTAACCTAAGGAGCTATACCAACTTCAAAGCTTCCTGTGGGATCAACTGAGGTCTTTGCTGTGACTGCACTGTAATTCATGGCTTCAAACTGTATACAGGAGTGCCATCTCATTGAATTCTGTCAATGTTGATATTATCACTTTGCTCATCAGTTAGAAATTCTACCTATGTAATTTGTGCTATTAAATTATATGTGCCTCCTACTAATTATTACATGGATACCTTACAATTCACTACTGATAATATATCAGAAGATATATATATATATGTAAATGTATATATGTGTGTGTGTGTATATATATACATATACATAGATGTGTGTGTGTATGTGTGTGTGTGTGTGTGTGTGTGTGTATATTTGGGTATGTGTACTGTGTAGGTGTGTATGCAGACACCCACTATCAAAGAGTGATTTGTAGGTAAAAGGTATAAATATAAAAAGCACTACATTAGGCATGTCCAACCTGTGGCTCAAGACAGTTTTGAATGTAGCCCAACACAAATTCTTTAAATGCTGTGTTTTTTTGCGACCCTTTTGTAGCTCATCAGCTAATGCTCATTAGTTAGTGTTAGTGTAGTTTGTGTGTGGCCCAAGACAATTCTTCTTCCATTGTGGCCCAGGGAAGGCAAAAGGTTGGACACCGCTGTGCTAGACCAGGTGTGTTCAGTGCAAAACATAAGATTCTTCTTTTTTGCTTCGCCACTATAGAGTTTTTGTGAACAAAAAGATATACCACCAAAGTCTGATGTATCAATATTTATGAATC
Organism: Lyroderma lyra; assembly: GCA_004026885.1. Taxonomy (NCBI): domain Eukaryota; kingdom Metazoa; phylum Chordata; class Mammalia; order Chiroptera; family Megadermatidae; genus Lyroderma; species Lyroderma lyra. The sequence goes on along the minus strand of PVJL010003421.1, from coordinate 47,160 downwards.
CATCAAGCCTTTGTAGTTATCACTGGTCACAGGATATTTCATATTACTGTAGAATTCTTTTCTAATTTCAAAGTCAGCCATACAACCATATGCTCTTGGTCAGTACTGAGCTAGCTGGCTACTTGAAGCACACGCTGAAGGAGAAACATGGTGAATGACAAACTTTTATTTGTGGAGAAACCTCTGTAGACAGAAAATTGGAATGAGCAGATCATTAAACTGATACTAGAAATCTTGTAAACCTTTATACTAGCAGTCACTTTGAAACAGACCTTTTTCCTAACCTTGTCCACTGGGCTAAAAACATAAACAAACTTCAACAGTCACTGTCAATGAAATATTTGTTTATCAATCTTTTTACTTGGAGGATGAAAAAATATGCTAAAAGAAGCATTCCAATAAATATCTGCTATTTTTCTTGAGACCAAACAAAACAATGGAAGACTTTCTAATATTTAATGTTTGTGTAGCCATTGACAGCCTGCAAATCTCTTTTACATACATTTATTGCACTAAGTCTTTGAGACAATTATCTATCATATTTTATAGCTGAGGAAATAGACTTGGAAAGGGTAGGCAATATTTCCAGGATTCTGTTCATAAATATATTCTATATTCTAATATGTTTTCAAATCTCTGTAGGTAAACTAGAGAAGGATGTAGAGATTAGAAGTGTTCACATCTCACATACTAGATAAATATTACATGGCAAAAGATCAAGTGACTGATTCATGCCAAACTTGGGTCATCATTGATCCCTCAGGATATATGTTAGTTTTGAGTGTCAGTATTTCTCTAAGGGAAAAGAGACTTTGAGGTGGGAAATAAAAGAGCACAGTCTACCTTTCTCTTACTTGTATCTTTACCTTGACAAGCAAAAATATTTTTAGTAGCCATTGAAGGTATTAACTACTTTGGGAAAATGGGTTCTGTATCCTATTAGCTACAGCTAATTACTAAGGCTTTTAAGAAAAAAACATTCTTGAAAAACTTGTGAGTTATATTATTACCACACTTGAAATGTTTCAAAAATATTAAGTTGCTCTTTCATTCATTTAGACTCAATGGCGGAACTCTAAAGTGAATTTTCGTAATTTCATGAATATCTCAGTTTGTATGAGGGAACTATCTAATGACTCAATTTCCAGTTTGGGTTCCTCAATATACTAGACTAGTACGTGGAATTGACTCTTCTAAATTATTTACAGAACTCCAGAACAACTTGATCCCACACTAAATACAATTAAGCATTTAAATCATAGTAATCTTTCTCCTATTAAGAGACAAAAATTCAACTTAATTGGCCACCAGGGACTGATACCAAATTAAGAAGCACATCCTTTTAGGTTTAGTTATATTCTCTCTTTTATCATTGCTTACATGCTATTGAACTGACAAATTAAATTCTAACAGATCTTGAAGTGTTAAGACTAATTGTACAATTTTTCAGCGCTTCACACAATTCCATTGAAGTTACTATATTAAAAGTCAACATTTAGTAAGAAACGCTATAATTAGTTGCAATTAATATACAATTATATATGTTTGTGTAAATATTCCTCTTGTACATTCGGATTTTAAGGTATTCTTTTCATATTGATGGGAAACAAGTTACAAAAACAGATCCAAGTGACTTCTGATTTTATGCATTAATATTCATGACCAAACTTAAATGCTTTTGCTAATTTTAGACTATATGATATACTGCCTTAATAAAATGTTTAAAATTCAACATCATTTTTAATCAGTAACCTTTTCCAAGGGATGGCAGGTAATTGGTAACAGCTCACATTTGTCTGAATGCCTAATCAATACGTTTCCCCTCTTACAATGGGGAGCTCGATTTTGTGACAACATTGCGGGGGAGGGCAAAACCAGGATTAGAAAGTATTCAATAGTAACATAAGATACATAACCCATATTTAATTATTCTACAGAAGGCATAATATGCTATCATGCCCAAACAAATCAACACTTAGGAAAGATTTACAATAAATTTATTCATTTATAATCCTATAGGCTTTTTGTGCATATGGATTGAAAGAATGCATTATTTCTTCCGATAGTAACTTTATTATATTTTCACCCATTTCTGCCATGAAATTGAAAGTATTCCAGATTTCACATGCCTCAGTCATACAGGTATTCCCAGTTCCCCGACCCCCAGCTTCCCTGCCCAACAATCAGACATTTCTAATTACCTTCCGCTGCAGTCCACTGCCAGGAGACAACACTACCCAGCAGCTGGAACCGGAGAACCGGCTCCCATAACTGATCCCTTCTATCTATACATCCTTTCTGCTTTGCTCCTTTCTCTTCTTCCTTTCCTCAGCACCACAAAATCGCTTACTTTTACCCCCAGTTACCCAAGTGTCTTTTTAATTTAATTATTACAAACCCAACCTGGATGTGACTCGAGGGTAATTAATGCATCAGCATTTGCTGTGCCAACCAGGTCCCGACTTATTGCTTAACTTCTTTGCACAACTGTCTACTGAAATCTCCTATTCTTGTGACAATTAACACCTTTATTCTCAACACTGTTTGCCTGGACTATTCACTGAATGGTGGACTTGGAGCTGTAGTTACCCTCTTTTATTTAGAAAAAGGACACCTAAACCAATGGCCCCCTGCACAAAAATAAACAAAAAAAACAATAACAGTAACAATAACACTTTACCCCTTTAGCTCTTAGAACAGATTAATAGACAATTCAAGTGATGTAAGTCATTTTGACTTGTATTTGCCACCACTTATATAATATAGCTAAATATTTTTGAGGTACACCTAAAGTCTTCTCAAATATGGGCCACACTGGAAGAAGAATTGTCTTGGGCCACACATAAAACACACTAACACTAACAATAGCTGATGAGCAAAAAAAAACCAAAAAAACAAGTCACAAAAAAATCCTGGAATACTTTAAGAATTTGTGTTGGGCTGCATTCAAAGCCATCCTGGGCCACAGGTTGGACATGCCTGTATGTAGGAGGACATCATGCATGTGTGCACGTGTGTGTGTGTGTGTGTGTGTGTCTGTGCGTGTGTCTCTGTGTGTGTGAGTGCGTGTGTGTCTGTGTGTCTGTGCGTGTGTGTCTGTGTGTGTATCTGTGTGTGCATGTGTGTGCGTGTATGTGTGTGCGTGAGTGTGTGTGTGTCTGTGTGTGTGTGCGCGCACACGTGTGTGTGTCCGTGTGTGTGTGTGAGTGTGTCTGTGTGTGTGTCTCTATATGTGTGTCTGTGTGTGTGAGTGTGTCTCTGTATCTGTGTGTGCATGTGTGTGTGTCTGTCTGTGTGTGTGTGTGTGTCTATGTGTGTGTGTCTGTGCTTGTGTGTGTTTGTGTGTGTCTGTGTGTGCGTGTGTGTTTGTGTGTGTGCATGTGTGTGTGTTTATGTGTGTGCGTGTGTGTGTATGTGTGTCTCTGTATGTGTGTGTGTGTGTGTGTGTGTGTTTGTGTGTGTGTGTGCATATGTGTGTCTGTGCGTGCGTGTGTGTGCGTGTGTGTGTCCGTGTGTGTGTGTGTGTGTGTGTGTGTGTTAGGTATACAGACAGCAGTAGGCAGCAGGCTGGAACTGCGTAAGTGGTGTTACAGTGTTAGGTACACACCAGTACTGACAACTTCCTCCAGTATAATGACTGCTTTAAAATGCTCCTGATCTTGATCTTCATCCAGAGGAAGAGGAAACCAGGTACATATTTCATGTCACAGTGCACGTATCTCAGTATTTCCCCCAAACTTATTTTCTGAAGAGAAAAACAAGGCATGAACTCCACGGAATTTAGTAGATGATGTTTTGTTCCTAAGTCAGTAATTGCTAAAGAGGGAACAGCTAATTACATGTAAAAGGCTACGCTGCAACTTCATTAGCTTTATGTAAATATGCACTGACAATGGACACTGGCTCCAATAGGTCGTTGTGTGTGCTTCAGTGAGAAGCAGATTGTGACGGCTGCCAAGGGTAGCTGGGCCGCAAGTCCGAGGACAGACCAAAGCTGAACAGCTGGGTAATGCGGGCCCATGGTGTGCCTCCAGATATCTGGTGGCCGTTTACTGCTGAAACTTAAACAGAGAGGGCTGTGTTCTGCCCACCACGGTCAGCCCCACTGCCGAATTTACATTACAGCTGGCCCTCTCGCCATCTGTGCCCGCAGCCCACATGTGCCTCGGAGGAATTGAAGAGGCATTATTTGAAGACATTATTAAACAGGCAGGAAAAAGCAATCCATCATTTATTAAAGGGGTGGGGGATACGAGGCAGTCACAATAGTGTCCTGTCATGCTTTTGGATTTCTGTTCTCATTTTCTTTTACTTTCATTCTAATTCAATGCCAAGTACAATAAACACTGACCCAGAGTGCTGGATCTACTGACGACACTTTACCTACCATCTAGATGGGAGAGAAACAAATTACCAAGATTCTCTGAGGCTTGCCCTAGCGAGGAGGTAAATGATGTTTCTGCCCAGGGGAGCCTGGCTGTGTTATGGTGACATTGACCAAATGAACCAGGGCCCAAGTGCAATGCAAGATACCACTAATAAAGGGCTACTTGTTGAAATCAGAGCTTCCTGGTATAAGCTGAATAACTATAACTGGTTTATTGAATACGCTGAATTACTGGAATATTATCAGGGAAGTTTTCTTTTCTCCTATCCTACACTTTCTCATGCATGCTGTCAGAGCTATTTACTACCCCTAATAGCAACATGGGACACACACACACACACAAACACACACAAGGACATCTAAATCAAACATTAACCTAATTCTAAATTTCAACTTCTTTCCCATGTCCCAGAATAGGCCTGAGGCCAGGAATGGGTAGAGGGCAGTGGGACTGTCAGCTTCTGTTCAGTCTCTTGGATCTATCTACCTTTTGCCCCTCTTCTTAAGGCTTCTACAGGGTCAGAGGAGAAAGGATGGGTTTGGAGTAAAGGGATAAAGCTATTTTTCTAAACATGTGCTCTCAAAAGTCCACACTTGCGGAAGGCATTAGCACACCTCTCTTTGTGGGGCAGCTCTGTGGGGTCTGGCTCACTGGCCCCTTTCCTGAGCAGGCAAGTCATAGTCAGGCTCACCTTAGGGCCTGGCTCCCCAGTTCAGCTGCCCCCCAAGCAGGGACCCTTTCATTTTCTGGTCGAAGCAGGCTCAGCAGGCAGGACCTCCGGGACAGAATCCTCTCATGATGACATCAGCCCCGCTTTCTCCAAATGCAACTCACACCTGTGTTCTTCCCCCAGGCAGAAACAGAGCTTTGACCACGGCTGCCTTCCAACCTGTCTTCTCCTGCCATTGTGGGCAGTTCCAGACAGCTTTCAGTCACAATAAGTTGTCATTTCCCATGTTTGCAAGCAATCCCTAGTAAAACACACACACACACACACACACACACACACACACACACACACACAGTCTGCTCGAGGGGTTTTCTTAGTGTCTCCACAACTTGACTTGTGGGGGAAAGACAATACCATGTCAATCTCTAATCCTATGAATTCCAGCACTTCAGAGAAACTTACATCCCTGAGCATTTGCAGGGGATGACCACTGGGCCTGTGTGGTCAGCTGCCACAAGCCCTAAGAGAATGTGTTTTATACCTTTCTTTAGAAATACATGTATGGAATTACTTACCTTGCATTTTCCTCAGCTTTCTGGCATGAGCTGAAAATCAATATTAACTAGGATTCTCTTATTCTTGTTTCTTGAGTAGCAGACACTATTAGCATAAATGTGGCCCTGTTGTCATTGTTAATGATATGACATACAGTTTTTTAACCATGGCTCACATTAGAGACTGTGAGTTTAGAGATTCCTTATCATTACTGTTTCAGCAGAAGAGAATGTATTCAGTCACAATAACACCTAAAGCACATTAAATGGGAGGAAAGTCCACCAGAGAAATTGGTGACCTTGAACAAGGGTTAGTGTCCATTTTAATTCCTAGATACTTCCTTTAGTTCGTTTATTCATCTGGGACTGTTGCTCTCTGGTTGCCTTTTTATTCTGATGAAGAAAGAAAGGAGACAAATCAAACCACAATGAGATGCCACCTCACACCTGTGAGAATGGCTGTTATCAATAAGACAAGGAATACAAGTGCTGGAGAGGGTGTGGAGAAAAAGGAACTCTGGTACACTGCTGGTGGGAGTGTACACTGGTACAACTGCTATGAAGTGTGGAGGATCCTCAGAAAATTGGGAATGAGTTACCATATGACCCAGCAATCCCCCATCTGAGGATCTTCCCCCTTCTGAGGATCTACCCCCCAAATTTGAAAACCTTAGTCTATGAAGATATATGTACCCCAATGTTCATCGCAGCACTGTTAACAGTGGTCAAGAAAACAACCAAAGTGCCCTGCGACAGATGACTGGATAAAGAAGCTGTGGTACATATACACAATGGAATATTACTCAGCTATAAGAAAAGATGGAATATTGCCATTTGAGACAGCATGGATGGACCTGGAGATCATCGTGCTTAGTGAAATAAGCCAGACAGAAAAAAACCAAGAACCATATGACTTCACTCATATGTGGAATAGAAAACTGACAGCAACAAAGAAAAAAACAAACAAAAAACTGAAGGACACAGTCAACAGTTTAGTGGTTACCCGGGGGGCAAAGGGGAAGGGGTAGGAGAAGAGGGAGGGGGTGGGAAAGGAGGGAGGGGGAGTCAAATATATGGAGAACTCACTCTGGGTGGTGAACATATAATGTAACAAACAGATGATATATTGTAGAATTGTACACCTGGAACCTATGTAATTCTTGCTAACCAATGTTACCTCAGTAAGTGTAACAACAACGAAAAAATGTATTTTAAAAAAAGAAAAAAAAACCCCAAAGACTGAATAAAATTAGACCTAGTTTGAATGTTAAAGTCTTATAAGTTAAAACTGATTTCATAGAAGAATAGTCAGACCCCAAACTCTAGCTTACAATTTAGTATTTTTCAGTGGATGGATCTTGAGGGTATTACGCTAAGTGAAATAAGTCAGATGGAAAAGGAGGAAGACCATATCTTTTCACCAATAGGTGGAATATAAAACAAAAAGCAACAAATGAACAAAACAAATGAATGAAAACCTCGCAGATGCAAACACCAGAATGGTGGTTACCAGGCCAGAAAGGCAGTGGGAGGAGGGAAAAGAGGGTCAAATGCACGGTGATGGGGAGAGACCAGACCAGGCGGTGAGCACACAACAGAGCACACAGATACCACATGGTGTTGTATATCCGAGATTTATATAATGGTATTAACCAATGCCATCCCAATAAATTTAATTTAAAACTTTTTTAAAAAGAAAGAAAGGAGAAAGTGATCACGGCATTATGAGGGCCCGAGAGTCCTCCCACCATCCGTTAGAGACGCACAGTGACGGAAGGCAAGGAGAGACTTTCAACTCACCCTACTGCAGGGCCAGGTTAAGGCAGGACTGAGTCATGCCGAAAGGAAAAAAAAGGTCTAAAATAACATAATCAATAGATGATAGGAAAACTTTTCATAGAAGATATATTTTAAAGTTTCTGAATCCATATAAACCATGTTTCTATATAAACGATGCTTGAAAAAAAATGAATTATTTTGACCTCCTTTAGTGTTACAACATTTCAGAATGGCTAATGTGCTCATTTTTTTCTCTTTTTTTGTTTTGTTCTTTTTGCTTTTTTCCTGATATAACTTTTGTTGTTATGGGGATATTACATGTCAAGTCTAATACAGATTTATGCTAGTTTTCAATATATCACCATGTTAAACCTCCAAAAGACTACAAAAAATAAAATTATAACATTATCAATTATGGAAGAAAACAATTTATCAAAATCTGTTTTTAAAAAAGAAAGTATTTTTATATGTAAATGATTATTCTATTTTTCTGCCAACTTCCATTGATTCAAGGCTATCTATAAGTGTATACGTATGTGCACATACACACGTGTCCATGTGTGCATGTAGAACACTGAGAAAAAAGGCAGGCCACAGAAGAGGGAGATCGCAGTAATTTAGTGGTTATTGCCTTGACAACAAGAAGCACCTGCTGTTTATGAAGATTAGATCTTACTAGATGGATATAGATGCATGTATACAGAGGGTGCCAAAAATACACATACACGTTTTAAGAAAAAATCTATTAAAATTGTAATACTCAATATATACTGATAACAAAAGATGAATACAAGTCACCTTTAACTTCTGCAATGACAAGAGGTGCTCAAAGTGGTCACCATTAGTGTCCAGACACTCTGATCACAGCGATCTACTGCCTGAGCAACACTGACCGAAGTGCCCACCTGTATGGCTGCACGTGCTGTTTCACTTTCTTCCCGAAGTACCGCCAGTGCAGCCGGTTTTCTATGGGACACCGCATCCTTTAAGGTCCCCCAGAGGTAGAAGTCAAGGGGTGTTAAGTCGGGAGAACGTGGGGGAAACTCTAACAATGTTCTCAAATTTCAAATACCACTTCTAAATGGTCTTGCGCTCCTCGAATGACAACCGTGCTTCCACCAATTTTTTTGACTGTCCCGTATGTACATATGTGTGTGTATATACACCGAGGGCACCAAAAATACATACACACATTTTAAGAAACGTTCTGTATTTGAAGTTGATTTGAATTACAGTAGCAATATGTAGTACGACGTTCCCTGAAAAGATGGTGTTAATCAAATGAACGCTAGCGTCACCACGCGACGGGCAGGCCCGTGAAGGAAAATGGCAGAAGCACGGTTGTACTAGAAAGACGATACCAACAATACACAAACGTGTACCTTGATTAACTAAATAATCAAATATTTTCAAATTGACTTTGAGAGACAGGGAAAACAGTACGAATTTTACAAACGTACCGTGAAGAATGATAACTACAGGCAAAGAGCAAAGTTGCCTGCGTCTTACCAGGCTTAGGGACAATGAGCTGTGCACTGGTTTGGGCATTTCCAGCCTCATTTTCAGCCACACACTGATAGAAGCCTTCATCCGATTTCACCACTCCAAGGATTCGCAGGTTGCTTCCTCCCTAGGGAGAAGAGAAAGCGAGGTAAGGTATTTTAAGAAGCAAAAACTCCAAGTGACAAGATAAATATAAACGAATTTTAATAAAACTTCACAGAAGAAACAAGAAGGGAGGCCATGAAGGTTCCCAGTCTCACAGACACATGCCATGTCACCAGGGAAATGTCACAGATACCAAATATTCTGCTGAATCCATGTGCATCAATTTCACCTGGTTCTGCAAAGAAAAACATACTGACAGAAACACACCGCAGCCTCAATGTCTAAACGAGCAGTGCACACAACACTCTTCTGTTGGGTACGTAAGAAGCAAGGGTTAGAAACAAAAGAAATCACATTTCTTTTACTTGTTATTATTGAAGGAAGAAGGTCAGGTTTAGCAGCTCCTGGCAGGGTAAAAAAAAGAAAAGAAAAAGAAGAAAGAAACAGAAACATTGATCTTTGCAAATTCCAAAGGACAACAAAGCTAGGCTTGATGTTTTCTGGAAGTGTTTATTGAGAAAAAAAATGTCTGAATATCCTTTTAAATTTTTAATTGCTTTGACATGTACTCTTTTGGGGATTGGGGGAGTGTATGGTGGATATTTTATACCCATGTCAGCTTATTATACGACCGAAATGTCTCACCTTCAGTAATCCAAAAATTAAGTATGGCAACATTAGCTCCTACTTTATATAAATTGAGCCACCATCATTTTCAAGGATGGATGACAAAATGATCTGGAGATAGCATTTAATTATACTAACTCAGTTTATCTTCAATATTAGTGTAAGATTTAGTTCAGTAAGTAAGACGTGTTAAATTGCTTTCCCTGAAGTCATTAAGAGATAAATATTACCTCGTGGGGAATTCTTAATTGTTTTTAGTGTCTTGTAGTCAATTCTCGGCTGATGTAAAATTCTTAGATAAAGCTGACTAACTTCTAATTAACAATTCTCATATAAGTTACTGTTTGTGCTAAATGTTACGTGTGCCATAGACAACGGCTCCCAGATTTCTGGAGCTATTGGGGTATCATTTTTAAGCATAATTTAATGTGAATAGGGTTCATACCATACATTTTCTTTTCACCTTAAGAAAGGAAACATTTAAATAGATCAGCTGTAATGAGTCATGCTGACAGAAAGATTATTCAAACAGTAGAAAAACATAACGGTTGCATTTTATCATGTGTCCTTAAGGGTATGCAATAATTTTCTTCATGTGCAAGTAGCACATATTTTAGGCATATACAAGTTGCCCTATGGCAGGTCATTTTTAATTCAGAGGTAGTAGAAATGGCATTGTACTTAAAGGAACTACTGGATTGATGTGGCACTCACAAGTTACAAGTTTTTTCCTTTCTTACTCTATTCCCAACTAATTAAACAAATGCAACTACAAATGAAAAAATGGTAAGGGGTGATAAAAGTGATAAAGGTATGTGTTATGAACTTATTCCTTAAGAACCCTTATAGTATGGCATAATGCATGCACAAAGAGACCATGAAAGTTTCTGAAAGTTGACTGATCGTGGAAGGGGAAGCCAACACCGAGAGCCAGTGCAAGGCTTGTGTTTAACCCCACAAGGCACAGATGCCCTAGTCCTATTCTGTCAGGAGACCTGCTGCAGAATATCACTCTCTACCACAGGGTCATGTCTGTATTACAAATGTGAGAAACGGACCTAAAAATCTCCTCTAGCTACAAAATTCTTTGACATTTAGAAGGCGCTTTTCATGTTCTCCGTGTTCATACAAAGTATATCTGGATTCAGAACCTCTGACGATAGCCTACACCTCAATGAGAGTTTCCACAGAGCATTTTCAAATGAGTGAAGCATTCTGCTGGTATCAGTAAAAACAAGAATAATGATAAGAATTGAGCACGCACTATGTGCCAGGCCAGTTAACTCAGTGAATATCATACCATTATCCCTGTATTCCCCCACGAGGATAGGAACAGAGAGTGTACTGAAACTTTTAGGACTAACAATAAAACTATTGCTCCTAGCTTTGATTCTTTCCAATGTTCAAAATTACAAATATGTCAACTCTGGGTGTCCATGGCTTCTGTACTGCTGCCACTCCCACAGTCACTATCATCACCACCACAGTCCTTTCCTACTGCTAATGGAGATCAGCTGGTCCTATCTGGGAGTGGGTAGCAGAGGCACGCTGTCTGTGTTATCAGTCAGACTATCACACTCAGAAGTAGCCTATCTTGTTGAAACTTTATTATAATAAGTAAAAGCCACAGAAGTAACAGATTCCTGGCTTCATACAGCCTAGAACTAGGTTCTAAAACTGTTCTCCCAAGAACCAGCTAAGAGAATATTTGGAAAGAGAGCCTTAGGCCCTCTGTTCTGAATTTGGTTGTTTAAAACCCCGTCTGCTAAAAAGAGAGGGCAGTGTTGATTGTTGGATCACTTTTTAAGAGTTCAAAAATTCTAAGTCTAGAAAATCATTTGCTTTATTACAATGAGTTTTTTAATACATCATAAAAACACCCAAAAGAAATCTCCCTCCCAGGGAAAAAAAAAAAAAAAACAGAACAAAACAACACAACTGGAAACATAGCCAACCATGAATGGAATTGTAAAACTAATATGAAAAAAGGTCATTACCACTATCTGAAAGTAATCGCTAGGAAGGACCACATCTCCATTCTTCATCCATCTGACCGTGGGCACAGGCTTTCCCGAGACTGCACATTCAAACTCAATATCCATGCTCTCGTAGGCATAGAGGTCGGAAGGACGATTTACAAACCATGGCGGAACTGCAAAGACAGAAAAAAAAAGTGAGTGGGTGGGAATGGGAACTCTCATGCTAAGGTCTTCCCTGAGTTAGAAACACCGCTGTGGGTTAAGGAGTATTTGTAACTCAAATAATCCCCCTAACCCTTAGTTTATTATGCAGGAATGAGTGTAGAATACATCTATTTCCCCCACTCTCCTAAAAGCAGTTAAACAGTTACAGTTAATGGTGTGTTGCCATAAGGAAAGAAAGAAAAAATACACTTTTGGGAAAAAAATAGTATATACAATAAACATTCTGAATATCCAAGTATTTGTATCCAATTGACCTACATAAAGGACCCAGAAAAGTACATAAAGCCATGAGAATGATGCTGATAAAGTAAATAAAGGGAAGCTGATAGGACTGAGACCACCCAGAGTAGAAGATAAGAAAGCTTAGTGTCCTTGTAATTCTGGTTTCATTAGGATTTAGTTAATGTGATGGACTCATTCCCTGTTGAAACTGGCCGTAGTGATAGGGCACAAGAAATGACTGTCATCTTTACTGTGGACACATTCCTATTGCCCTGGCAATTATCTATTATAGTGTATTATTATACTGTATTATTATTTTCTCAGTGTGGTATGCAATATACTAATTTAATTTAATGTCCTAATTACCATAGTACTAGTTACTCTACGATAAAAATTTGCAATGGAAAGAAAATTACAAATATAATATAATACCTCTTTGCTGGTGAATAAATCTCCTAAGCTTGGTCCTTCAATACTCTGCCTAGGAGAGGAAAAATTTTAAAGTAATATCTGTGATCTTCCACTGTGCATCTTGGTGATGTCAGATTTGAATATTTATATGGCCTGAGACCAGGGTTAAATTCACAGTGAAGCAGCAGCCTTGATCTTTTCACACAAGACAGATACGCATTGGGAGTAGCCATTTTTAGAGTTAGACTGTATTTGTTGTCACTGTTGTTATGCTCAGTGAGTCGAGAGTGCTCACTGCTGCTCCTTTGAGTCATCGCTGTGTTTTGCTCTTTCTAACCACCATCAGCAGTACATGCTTTTTGTTAAAATTCCCTTTGAATGTCACGTAGTTCCCCTTCCCTTCCACTCTGGTGGAAGAAATAATTACATCACTTTAAACTATTTGGTGGGTGAACTATTTCTTAATAACTTAATACAATTGAAGTTTCATGAATATTCAAGGTTATCACGTTGTTCTTTTTCATTCATTTCAGAAATGTGTTGAACAAACATAAGCAATGGTACAATTTCAGGCAAGATACTGATTTCGTTATACTTCCCCTTTAGATAAAATAAAATTCATGACCAGAAATAAATTAGCCACATTTCCACCAGATTTTGGTTTCTCAGGATTTTCTCAAGTATGTATAATACATATATAGAAAGATACTTTTTATTTGGGAGCTGAGGGAAAAAGGAATACTGACTAATAAGCATTAAAACTACAGACAAAACCCAGTTCTGTTCTTGAAAGTGCGTATTGTACTCAGAAACGACTAACAGATGAGACAGCCCTCTATACTCACTAGTCACTAAAGTTGTATAAATAAATCTAAAATTTGGTAAATGTTTTCTCTAAATTTATGAGGTTTTTTTAAAGAAATTTCTGTTATGACTAATCACATGAATTTGTAGAGTAAAATTCTTCTGTAATTTTAGCCCGAAAGACATCACCAAGAGCCTACATACTATTATGGTTTTATTTCACATAATAAATACCTCACAGGTATTGTTAGTAGTATCTCCTATTACTCCCAAATCTCATTTAGACTCGGCTTCTAGTCTTTTTATTTTTAGGTAAGATCTCTAGCTATTCTTTTCCAGTTTCGGTACATAATAAATATGTGTCAATTATACAATAGGGCGGTAATACACATCATTAATACTCTCTGTACTACCTTGACTTTGAGAAGATTCTATACCTTCTAAAGATCTACTATCACTTTTAAATTTGCAAAGGATAGATGTTTAAACTCATGCAGATGGTTGAAATGAACAATAGGCAACACAAATCACTCTTGTGAATGATACAAAACAACCAAGGAAAGGAAGAGATGGGTGAGGTTTTATTAGGAGGAATACAAAAACTCCATGATCCTTGAGTGGCTGCATTTCTACCTTGAGAACAGAGTGGGCTGACCAGACTCTCTGGAGCAGAACACACTTCCCCACCTCTCCAGGCCCTCAGTTAATTGGTTGTTGTATCAGTGGACATAAGCACATCTGTCTTCCCTTGAATGCAAAAACCTGAAGAGAATGTCCACCCCAGATGTCTCAGCACGTTTGCTGCCAAACTGGGCTGCCTCTACGTCCACAACGAATGGGTTCTTTTAAGGTCGGCATCACAATCTATGCATCAACAGATGATTTTAGTGTAAGGAGCCAGTTTCCCATGTAGGCATATTCAGGTTACAGCAGAGAAAGCCATCTGGCAGTGAATGTAGGTTTGGAGATAACACATCATAGGACACACAATATTTTGTATAAATTCAGGCTTCTGTGTTAAACATAGCTCAACCATATCCTAGTTTTATAGACTAATGTTCCCAATGGACAGCTCAGTTTATAGGTTAGCAATTGCTCTCTCGCCTCATAGTTTCAACTCTTCCTGCACCAACTTTTGACAGAGTAACTATTTTTTTCAGCTAACTTGATCATTAAATGCATGATTGTCTCTCTTTTACTTTTTAATTAAATTTATTGGGATAACATTGGTTAACAAAATTATATAGGTTTCAAGTGCAAAATTCTATAATACATCATCTACATATTGCATTGTGTGTTCACCACTTACAGTCAAATCTCCTCTGTTCCCCTAACTTTCACCCCCTTTACCCAATTCTACCTCCTCCTCCCACTCCTTTCCCTCTGGTAACCGCTAAACTCTTCTCTGTGCTCTTGAGTTCCTGTTTGTTTATCATGCTTGTTAGTTTGTTGCTTTCAGTTTCACATCCCGCATATGAGGGAAATCATGTGGTTCTTGACTTCGCTGTCTGATTTACTTGCTTAGAGTGACAATTTCAAGTTCCACCCACATTGTCTCACATGACAGTATTTCATCTTTTCTTATAACTAAGTAACACTCAATTGTATACATGTACCACATCGGTTGTTTACATGTCTTAGCCACCATTAATAATGCTGCAATGAACACAGGGATACATGTATCTTTAGATTAAATGTTTTCCATTTTGGGGGGTAGATACCCAGAAGAGGTAATTCTATTCTCAATTTTTGAAGAACTCCATATTATTTTCTATAGTGGCTACACCAACTTAACATCCCCACCAGCCGTGTGTGAGGGTTCATTTTCCCCACATCGCTCCAACGTCTGTGATTACTTGTTGATAATAGGTATTCTAACAAGTGTGAGGTGGTATCCCACTGTAGTCTTAATTTGCATTTCTGTAATAGCTAGTGAAGTTGAACATTGAGCATTTTTTTATATATCTGTTGGACATTTCTATGTCTTCTTGGGAAAAATGTCTGTTCAGGTCCTCTGCCCATTTTTTAATTGGATTGTTTTGTTGTTGTTAAATTACACTAGTTCTTCATATATTTTGGATATTAGCCCTTTATTGGAGACACTGTTTGCAAACATCTTTTCTCATTCAGTTGGTGGCCATTACTTTGTTGCTGGTTTTTTTTTTTTTACTGCACAGAAACTTTTTAGTTTGATGTAGTCCCATTCATTTATTTTTGCTTTTACTTCCCTTGCCTTTGAGTTCAAATTCATAAAATCCTAAGACCAAGGTCCGTAAGTTTAATACCAATGTTTCTTCTATGTATTTCAGGTTTTATATTTAGTTCTTCAATCCATTTTGAGTTAATTTTTGTGGTGACAAAGAGCACTCTAGTTTTATTCTTTCACACGCCTTCCAATTTTCGCAGCACCATTTATTGAAAAGGCTTTCTTTACTCCATTGTATGTTTTAGGCTCCTCTGTCAAAAATTATTTGCCCATGTATATGTGGGTTTATTTCTGGGTTCTCAATTATGTTCCATTGGCTGTGTGTCTGTTTTTCTGTCAATGTCATGTTGTTTTGATGGTTGTTGCTATGTACATAATTTTAAGTCAGGGAGTATGATACCTCTGGCCTTGTTCGTTTTTCTCAGGATTGCTCTGGCTATGTGGTCTTTTGTGGTTTCATACAAATTGATGATTTTTTTCTTTTATACTGTTTCTTTTTTAAAAGCCATTGGGGTTTTGGTGGGGATTGCAATAAATCTTTATATTGCTTTGGGTAATATGGCCATTTTAACTATGTTGATTCTTTTAATCCACAAACACAAAATATCTTTCCATTTCTTTGTGTCTTCTTCCATTTCTTTTAATAATGTCTTATAATTTTCAGTGTATATACCTTTCACATCTTTTGTTAAGTTTATTCCTAGGTATTTCATAAACAATTTCATAAGCAATTTTTTCATTTTCTTTCTGAAATTTTATCATTAGTATATAGGAATGCAATGGATTTTTGTACATTGATTTTGTATCCTGCAATTTTACTGTATTTATTAAGTATCACAAAATAAAAGGATCACACAAGAATACTATGGAAGACCATATTCCACCAAACTCAATAACCTAGAAGAAATGAACAAGTTCTTAGAAATATATAACCTTCTTAGACTGAACAAAGAACTGGAAAATCTCAATAGACTGATCAACAGTAAGGAAACTGAAACAATCATCCAAAACCTCCCCAAAAGCACAAGTCCAAGATCAAATGGCTTCACTAGTAAATTCTACCAAATATTCAAAGATGATTTAATACCTGTCCTTCTCAAACTGTTCCAAAACATTGAAGAAGGGGCAATACTTCTTAACTCATTTATAAGGCCGGCTTTATCCTGATACCAAAACCTGGTAAGGATAACACACTAAAAAGGAAATCACAGAGTATCTCTGATGGATACAGATGCAAAAATCCTAAATAAAATGCTAGCAAATCAACTAGAGCAATACAGTAAAAACATTATACATCATAATCAAGTGAGGTTAACTCCAGGGGTGTAAGCATGGTTCAACATAAACAAATCAGTCAACATAATATACTGCATAAATAAAATAAAGGATAAAAATC
Source organism: Lyroderma lyra (assembly GCA_004026885.1). NCBI lineage: Eukaryota > Metazoa > Chordata > Mammalia > Chiroptera > Megadermatidae > Lyroderma > Lyroderma lyra. The sequence continues at coordinate 30,291 of PVJL010003421.1, read as the reverse complement.
ACATGATCGCATCACCAGATGCAATAAAAGCATTTCACAAGACACAGCCTCCATTTATATTGAAACACTTAACAAAATGGGCATAGAAGAAGAGCACCTCAACATAATAAAGGCCACATACAGTAAATGCTCAACTACTATCACATTGAATGGCCGAGCTTTCGTTTTCTCTTTTTAATTGTGAAGCCAGGACAAAATTGGGAGAATAACACTGTGAGGCTCAAATCAATGATAAAAATTATTAAAGAATCATCTCAAAGTCCTCATTCTGTGTTATCACCATGTCTTTGGAAACTTGACTTGTGTGCTAGCAATGGCCTCCAGTAGTTATTGGCAACTCCCCAACAATTGTTTCTGTGTGTGTGTGTGTGTGTGTGTGTATGTGTGTGTGTGTATGTGTGTGTGTGTGTGTGTGTGTGTGTGTGTATGTGTGTGTGTATGTGTGTGTGTGTATGTGTGTGTGTGTATGTGTGTGTGTGTATGTGTGTGTGTATGTGTGTGTGTGTATGTGTGTGTGTGTGTGTGTGTGTGTGTGTGTGTGTGTGTGTGTGTGTATGTGTGTGTGTGTATGTGTGTTTATGCGTGTATGCACATGCATAAACATATATTTTAATTCATGTATTTCTATATAGTTATATGTGCATTTGCATCCCATATGCTTCTATGTAAACAATATAATCATGTAGAATACCTATATTTAAAATGTCATATATATATATATATATACACAAAGACACACAAAAATATACATTTACCAGAGGGTAAAGGGCAGGTTGGGTAGTAGGAGAGGGAAAAGGGGCTCAAATACATGGTAATGGAAGAACTGACTCTGGGTGGTGAACACTCAATGCATCATACAGATGATGTATTATCCTCATCTATATAATTTTACTAACCAATGTCACCCTAATAAATTCAATAAAAATTAAATATACACACACATAAAATTTAGAAACATATTCCTTTGTCAATTTTTAATTTAAGCTGTGAAGAAAATGAAAACATGCTAAGAAAAATAAGATAAGAAAGTTAACTCATAGGCATTGTATAGCGACAGAAATAATAACTATATAAAAGAACTTATCCAGTTCCTAACATGGAATAATGACAGAAATTTGAAAGCTGTTATTTTCTCTCAGAAGTTTTCTAGTATGCCCTTTGGTATTTGATGTAAAAGATGTGGATACTCTAAAAGTCTTTTTAAAAAGTTTCTGCCATACATGAAATCTATTTCTGTGTACTTCTAAAAGCACATTAAAGAGTTAGAGTAAATTACAGTAGAAAATTTGTTTTTCGAGTTTCTTGTTAGTAGTAGATATTCTATAAAGGAATTCTTCAGCACAATGAACCCAGGAGATAGGAATTCCAACACAGAACAAATTTTCCTCCCCTGATACCTAATAAAATAAAAAGTACATGTCAGTGTGCATGCACAAGCACGCACACACACACACAACCACGTGTGCATGCACGTGTCTAGACAGAGCCACTGTAAGAAAGGTAAAAGACACATATGGGAATATGGAAATATACTACAGCCAACTATAATGAGAGAGAGAGAGACAGAGAGAGAGGCAGGTGGAGGAAGGGGGAAAGAAAGAAAACAAAGCACTCAACCCAGGAGAAAGTGTAAGTGTAGAACAGAAGGACATTCCTCAAGTTGCTTTACACAATGAATTAATTTAATATGAAGATAAATTCAATAAAACTAGAGGTCAAAGACTCAATGATAAAACACGAATGAAATGAAAAAGGAGGCAGCAAACCTAGGCAAACAAATCAAGGACCAAAACAACATCATTAGAGAGCCAATACATAAATTAGAAAGCACAAGTAACGTTAACTGACACCATCAAAAATCAAATTACCAATGCAGAGGCGACTTGAGATAATCAGTGAAAATAGATGAAAAATGCAAAGGGACTGAAGTAATTAGGACAAAGCTTGCATAGACAGAGGGCAAGCCAAGATGATCCAACATTAAGACAACCGGTATTCTCGATGCAGGAAGCTCACATAGAAACAGAACATACATGCAAAGATAAAATAACAGGAAAATTTTCCTGAAATATAAATCTATATTTTCATTTTGCAAGACTATATATACCATGTTCCTGGGAAACTGGATACATAATTTTTAATAGTGAGACATACCATATTTGAGATATTGAATCTGGAGAATAAAGAATTATTTGAATATCCAGGCAGAAAAATCAAAACCAAAAGACATCTATGAGGGGTAAGGGAGAACTGAATTCCCAAATAATAAAATCCAATGTCAAAAGACAATGGATCAGTATTACCCAATAATATTGTACGTGAGCATTTATATATAAAGCCATAATCACATTTATGGAAGTGCTGACAAAATATAATACTTACAAAGGAAATCTGGAGACAAAATCCAGACAATTATAGTACTATGAAAATAAAGTTAGACATTGTGATAAAAGTACTGGTAATGAGCATAGAATACATTTCTACACAGTAATAAAAGCAAACAAAATGGAAGTAATGATTACTGAAGATAATTCAATTGCTACAAACCTGAATACAACTAATACTATATCTACCAATCAGAAGGTAGGGAAATGAGAGATGAATGACAATTTCTGCTATGAAAGGTAGAAATTTCATCCATTTTACCTTTCATTAAAACGTGAACTTAAAAAGATTAAAAAGAATATCTATAGTATAATCACATTTTTATATATGTATTTCCCCCTAACCATCCAATTGCTTATGTAGGATATATGTAATTCTGAGACTAGTTGATTTTTAATTCACATGAATTATTTTCACAAAATTAATACAGTGACTTTTTTCTGAAAAATTTAAAAAAAGATTCTGGAGCAAATCTAAGATGGCATAGTGGTTATGGAAGTATGAATATATCACCCTTCCTTTCTTGGTATTTTTAAAATTTCTAATAATTAAGATTTTAAATAAAAATGTACCTTCTGGGAGGGCTGACCACTCTAGTTATAAATAGAAGAAACCACTGGAAATTCTAAGTTTAAACAATGTATAGACATAAATAGCAGGTAAACAGCCATCTTCCTTTTCATTTTTTTTTTAATCATACTTTTCCACTGGGGCTTAGAAGAACTTTAGAGAAATTCTTGTTGCTGGTGACAAGAACACATAAACGCTACAGGGAAATATGGAGGATACAGTAACGCTAGGTTTTCCACCTCAAATTTGCAGAGGAGAGACTATCTACAGGACACCGGCATGAGAAGAAGAAGAGTTTGGAACGCTGACGCCCATTTCTCACTCTACGGTGGGGCACATTATGGATACTGAGTAACTAACTGAACTTTCCTTCACTTCAAAATTGTTGCTTACTTTGAAATTTATACTGAGTTTCTATATGAACTTACAGCTGCATGAAAACATTGTCTGCTGCTAAAACAAAGTAAACTATACCCAAGATTTTCTTCCAGCTTTAAAATGCAGTCTAACATGCAAATATATATGAATAGTCCATTGTTGTTCTGGGTGAACAGTTCGTGTAGAACTGATTTAGGAAAAAGCAAACTTACAAACATGGGAAATAAAATTGTCAGTTTGCTTTTTATTCAGCCACTAAAATAATATTTAGCTAGCATTATTGCATTGCTTAAAACAATAAATACCAACCTAAGCATCTCATAAAAATCACAAAGTGGCTCAAAGACAGGTCAAGGGTAATTAGCTTAACTCCTTGCTGCAGAATGACAATATTCCTTTCATACTGACACAAGCAACTTGCTTTTAAGATTGCTTAGTGAAAAAGTACTTCCAGCATTGACTATATTCCAACTTTCTCATTCCTGCTTTTTGGCTTCAAGAAACCTTAGCTATCTTCTTATAGGTAAGAATAATCTTCATGGTAATTTCACTGCTTTATAAATACGCATTTCAGAAACCAGGGAAAAAGTGTGTGTGTGTTTCATGATTTACAAAATTCTACCACATAGATAACTCATTTATAAACTTGAATGGCTTCTTATATAATAAATGAAAATGATATTTGGGCACTTTGCTTAATAGTTAAACATCATGAAGGAATGTTCATAAGATTTGTGTATAATTCACAGTGATAAGTAGGATTTAAAATTTCAGATCTTGGGTTCCCTGGTGGTGTAGTGGCTAGGCTTCACGCTTTCAACGCTGTGGCCTGGGTTTGATTTTCAGCTAGGGAACCATCTGTGCCCCCAAATAAAATTTCAGATCTCATAAAGGTAATTTTAGTTGGAAAGAACTAGTATCAAATTCCTAAATGTAATAATGTATTAAGGGCAGATGACAGAGGAATGCATTAGATTAAAAACATCACAACAGTTATTACATAATTGACAGCAATTTATATCAAAAGAGGTTTAGGAATTTTTGTTGATTGCTAAGAATTCCCATCTTAAACCCCTGCCCTGGGCCTTACACTTTAGAGGACCCTGCATATCATAAACAAATATATGTATGTATACACATGTGTACACGTGTGCATGCCTCGTGCATGTGTGTGTGTTTGTGTGTGTGTGTGTGTGTGTGTGTGTGTGTGTAAGGAGTATGTGGCTGCCTTTATCATTTGGGATCTGGCAGTCAGTGCTGGCACAGAACAATCTATAACCCTAAACATTCTCCCTTGTGACTAACAGTCTTCAAACCTCAGAGAAACATGTCTCCATCTCCTCCGCTATACTCACCCAACACAAGGGCCAACGTGTAAGAATAACTAAGAAGTACTGCGTTCCTACAATTAGTCCTTGCATTTTGTGGTGAAATCCTCTTACAAACCAAAACTCATTGGGAAATAGTTGGAAAGAAAAGCCTGAAGAAATATTATATGTACAATTTAGAGGATTCTTCCTCTCCCTTCTCATTCCCTCAAGTACACGCATCATTTTCCTTAGTATATGACTCATCAATTAAAAGCAAACTGGTTAGAAGGTTTATAATCCATCTGTTGATTGTGATTAAAAACATATGGACTTCTGAGCTTCTAAAAAGTCCTTGGTATATTTTCATGCTTGTCATTTATATTTGCCTTATGTTTGTTATTGCATATGCATTTAATTCCTATTAATATGCCAACAGAAGCAGTCATGCAAATCAACACAAGCTCTTAACTTTGCGACTAACCATGCATACACATACACAGCTACAAACATCTATATTCTGTAGCTGTACGTGCGGGCTATAGAAACAACGTATGAAAAACAGGCATTTATGGCTGGATTTTTTCCGGACAGTCTCTCATATGCCCTTGAATGCTTTGATATTCATTGATATGCCTGTAACAAAACTGCAACCTGAAATTTGAACATTCTTCCTGCTTTTCTGTACGTTTTTAAAAGCTGATACAAAATTTATGTGTTGTGGAAAGATAAATCCACCCAGTTACATGTCAACTTACAAGTCACATAAACAATGTTTTTGTTTGTTTGCTTTTGCTTTTTTAATAAACCAGAACTTCAGGTAGAGCAGAAATGTAGGTTGAGGGGTACCTTGAGAATAGGACGGTGCCTGCTTAGTTATTACTTTATACCCTAAAGCAGCATGAGTACTAAATAAATGCTGGTTTGACTTCTAATTGATGGGAGCTAAAGCTTCTGCACAGGAAAAGAAACCATCAACAAGGCAAGGAGACAGCCAATTGAATGGGAGAAAATATTTGCAAATAACGCAACAGATAAGGGTCTAATATCTAAAATATATAAAGAACTAAGAAGACTTAACAAAAAAACAAACAACCCAATTGAAAAGTGGGCAGAAGAACTAAACAGACACTTCTCCCATGAAGAAATACAAATGCCAGCAGATGTATAAAAAAATGCTCATCCTCATTAGCTATCAGGGAAATGCAAATCAAAACCACAATGAGATACCACCTCACACCTGTGAGAATGGCCATTATCAACAAGACAAGGAATAACAGGTGCTGGAGAGGATGTGGAGGAAAAGGAACTCTGGTACACTGCTGGTGGGAGTGCAAACTGGTACATCCACTGTGGAAGGCAGTGTGGAGGTTCCTCAAAAATTGGGAATGGAGCTACCATCTGACCCAGCAATCCCCCTTCTGGGGATCTACCCAAAAGACTTGAAAACCTTTGCCTGCAAAGACTTATGTACCCCAATGTTCACTGCAGTGCTGTTCACAGTGGCCAAAACATGGAAACAACCAAAGGTCCCTGCAACAGATGACTGGATAAAGAAGCTGTGGTACATATACACAATGGAATATTACTCAGCTGTAAGAAAAGATGAAATATTGCCATTTGCAACAAAATGGATGGACCTGGAGATCATCATGCTAAGTGAAATAAGCCAGACAGAAAAAACAAAGAAC
>PVJL010003421.1:0-23860 GCA_004026885.1 Lyroderma lyra | reverse complement strand
ACTGCTTTTTAAAGTACATATGAAGTACACTATCAATGTATTTTAATGGCCTATACAATCATTTCATGATTCCTAGACAGGGAAAGGTTAATTTTCCATTTTTTTTTTCCAACTGAGATAGACTATCTTGCTTTTGCCTTATAGAACAAGCAAACGTGGAAGGCAAAATGATATCAACTCCAAATTTTCCTAACATGTTTATTAAATGCTTCCCAGCAATCTTACTCATTGCTGTGGCTATATATATGCTTCTTGTAGTCAAATGCAATTCTTATTATTAATTATTCAATATATCCTCATATGAATAGGCAAGAATAATAAACACCAAGCTCTCTAGGAAACGTGTTTGAAGCTGCTGTTACCTCTTCTGTTCAAGGAAATGTTGAGATTTACATGCATTTCCTTTGTCCTGCCTTCCACTGGGCAACCCCAGGCCTGGTGGAGCACCCTACTGGGGAGTAAAAGGTCATCACGGAATGAGTAGATGGGGTGGTATGGGGAAACAGCAGAAGTAGATTCTTATTTATCCACCTAAGTAATTGTTTACTAGAATTTGGTTGTGCAAATGTATTAAATTTGCGTTACATTAGAATAATGAAACTGTTAAGGCCTACAGTTTAGAAATAAACCATCTAAAATGCACTTTGCTGCTCAGTGTTATAACACATTCCTATTAAGGAAAGGCAGCTTGAAACTTAACAAGTTAGGCAAATCATTTTCAAAATTCAACTTTGGAGCAAAAGGAAAAAACAGAAAACAAAACAAAATGAACAAAGAAAAAGCTTCATAAGGTGATCTAAAGTCCCTAGGCCGTTCAAAAGTGCAATCTCACTAGTTATGTTAATGCCTGGCTCACTCATTCTGAGTACTACGCTTTGAAGAAGAAAATGCAGGGTGAGAAGTCATCTCCAGTGATTTATTCCTGTCTTCTTACATTTTTATTCTCTTCCCTGGCATTTTCACCTCCTGAACCTCTCAACCTCCACCTCTAAATAGAGGACCAGCATATCTAATCCTGGCTTATCTCATGAGTTCCAAATTTGTAGCTAACTGGCGGCTGGTTCCAACTCTGTGTTTCTGCCTGTTTCTTCAACCCTACCACTGGCCAGCATCACTAGGTCCCATTAGGTGCTCCCCATAAAGCATTTGTTACAATGTCTTTTCATGGTCTGTTTCCTCTTTCTTTCTCCCATTAGTCTAGTAGTTTCTAGTGGGGGAGTGGGGAAGAAATTATATTATTTATTTCTTTATCTGTGGAGCCTGGGCCAGGTTCTATAACATTATAGCAGCTTTATAAACATTTACTAAATTGAATGAAATACAATATTCATAAAGCTTTCGGTGGCATGAGAGTTGCTTGGTGTGCTTTTAAATATGCAGATTCTTTGGCTTCACATATCTGTGGTGGGATCCAGGACCTTAGATTTTTAAACTGCCACCTCTGCATGATATTTGATTTGGGGGAGTTTAGTTCTTGGACCACGCTTTGAGAAGCTCTGGTTTCATGAAATACAGAGAAATAAAGATTAACTCAATTCCTGACCTTACTAATTACTTAGCATTGTGCTTAAGTATCCCATTTGCAAAACAGGTTCTTTTATGGAGATTCAGATATGAATATATCTGAATTTATGGAGATAATAAATGTAAAGTACTTAGCATAATGTCTAGCACATAGTAATTCTTCAATAAACTGCAGCTATTATTACTATGTCATGAAACCTATTGCTGTTTTATCTCTGTCATCCAGCTTATCTACAGATGGCCTCTGACTTACAATGGTTTGACTTAACAATCTTTTTTACTTTAAGATACAGTCAAAGCGATATGCATAATAAATCACATGAGCATTCAACACTTTGTTGTAAAATAGGCTTGTGTTGGATGATTTTGCTCAACTGCAGCCTAATGTAAATGTTCCGAGCATGTTTAAGCTTGGCTAGGCTAAGCTATAATCTTTGGTAGTTTAAGTGTATTAAATGCATTTTCAACTTACTTTGGGTTTCTTGAGATGTAACCCCATCGTAAATTGAGGAGCATCTATGTTTTTCACACTTGACTTTTTATTTCCTTCATACCCTGCATTTAATCACTGTCAAGCTTTGGCATTCTCTGCTGTCTTTTTGCTGTCTCTACAGCTATCACTATTACTATGGAAATATAATTTAATTTAGCAAATGCTCCCTGAGCATCTACATGTTAGGCATTGTGCTAGACACTGAGGATGCAAGAACAATATGTGTATCCTCAAGAAATGAACAGTCCAATGGGGAAGAGACAGGAAGTACTTTTAAAATCCACAGTTTGGTCACTGCTACAAGGTCTGACAATTAAGTTCACAAACTTGCCACTTATGTTGGCAGCACTGTATGAACAACTTGCTAAGGTTTCATAACCTTGGTATGTCTGTGTCTCACAGCTGTGTTCGTGTCGATGTGTCATGGTGTCTTGCTGACTGGTATTCATTATTGTTGTTATGTGTTTTTGTGTGCCATTACAAGAATATCAGAGCTTGAATTAGACCAACCAATAAAACATTAAATTTGTTGTTAAACTTGACAAAAGTGGAAGTGAAATCAGGAACCTGTTACTCCAACTACATGGGAATAATGCCATAAACAAAACGGCAGTGTACAAATGGATCAAATGTTTCTCTGAGGGAGAGAAAGCATCACTGATGAAAAGAGGTCAATGCAGCCAGTAATGAGCGGCACTGACAAAAACATTGCAAAAATTCATTGAATTGTGCGTCAAAATTGTCAGCTGTCTGTGAGAAGCATAGCAGACCAAGTCAACATCAATAGAGAAACAGTTAGGAAAAATCTTAACTGAAAATCTTGGTGTGGGAAAGGTGTGTGCTCAAATGGTCCCAAAGGAGCTCACCAAAACGAACAAAAGCAAAGGAGAGTCGAAGTTTGCCAAGACCTTTTGGAGAGGAAAGATGATGTTTTGGGCCGTGTTATCAGTGGTGACAAAACAAGAATGTACCAATATGACCCCGAAACAAAGTGTCAAAGTGCACAATGGAAATCAGCCAATTCTCCACAACCAAAACAGTTCCATCAGTCCAAATCTAGAGTCACAATGATGTTGCTAACCTTTTTTGATATCAGAGGGATTGTTCATTATGAATTTGTACCAACTAGACAAACAGTCAACCAAGTTTACTATTTGAAAGTGCTGAAAAGGCTGCATGAAAAAGTTAGATGAAAACAGCCTGAACTTTTCACCAACAACTCATGGCTCTTGCATCATGATAATGCACCAACTCACATGACACTATGAGGGAGTTTTTAGCTAGTACACAAAGAACGGTATTGGAACACCCTCTCCACTCACCTGATCTAGATCCCAATGACCTCTTGCTTTACCGGAAGATTAAGGAAATATTGAAAGGAAGACATTTTGATTACATTCAAGCCATTAAGGGTTATAGGATGACAGCTCTGATCACCATTCCAGAAAAGGAGTTCCAAAATTGCTTTGAAGGGTGGACTAGGTGCTAACCTTAGTGTGTAGCTTCCCTAGGGGAGAACTTTGAAGGTGACCATAGTGATATTCAGCAATGAGGAATGTAGCACATTTTCTAGGATGAGTCTGTGAACTTAATTGTCAGACCATGTATAACAGAAGAGAAGTAGGAACACTGGGACATAAAGAAGAAACAGAAAGGATCCACAGGATTTGATAATTGGATATCTCTAGTGATTAGGATCTGAAATTCTCTGGAGTTTCACCACGTAAAACAAGACAGAGTGACTGATAACCCAGGCCTGAGACAAGAAATGTGGTGGCGAGACCTAAGGAAACATGGTAGGCAGTGTCTGCATCCTGGTTGGGTGCGAGTTGAGTCAGGAAGCCTACTTCCACTCTTTACCGCAATGTAGACTTGGTATAAATAGATTGGGATCCAAACACACACCTCAACAAACAAAAATAAAAAATATGAACTGAATATGCTCTTCATGTCCTGTAAGAATATAATTGGCATAGAAAGCACAGTACACACCTTCCTTTGGCCAATATTCATTATGGAGAATTAAGTTAAGCAAGATAGGAAATTCTAAGTTGGAGCTTTGGCACTTCCATTTTTGAGACCATGAAAAAACGGCAGAATTTGTATAAATATTCCCATTTGCACAGAACATTAGTAATTGGAAAGTACTTTGTGAAGACACAATTCCTAACGTAAGTCCCTACAATTGTACAGTCTTGGAATTGTCCAGAGACCTGGATGTTAAAATATGGCATACCAGTAAAATTCACTTTTACTGTATTTACACAGAGTTTGATCAATGAGCTCTAAAGAAAAAAAAAATCCCACATTGCTAGATAGAGACACAGACATTCTGTAATAAATCTCTCTAGGAGCCTCTAGGCTAATGGGATACATACAAGATGGAATTGATCAGTTAAAAAGCTCTCTGTTTTAGTGATCTCGATATTTCAAGATATTTTTTTCCTTGAAGTAACAACTGATTGGGTGACAATTACATCCCCAGAAATGTCATTTTTTCTAATACAGAGTGTCCTTCCTTTACATGTTTGAGTTTTTTAAAATGTATTTCTTCTGATCCAAAGCACAGTTTGGCCTTCACCAATTGACTAACCTCAGTCACCATCTCATTTGAATAACGCTTTGTGAACCTTACTTGAATGGTATTAAAAGTCACAGTGTTAGATGGTTGAAAGAACCCAGGCTGGGGAGTTCCCTGATTGTGTAGTGGTTTAGGGCTTCGGCATTGGCGCTGTCAGCGCTGTGGCCTGGGATCGATTCCCAGTCAGGGAGCTACCCACATACCAAAAAGCAAACAAAACAAAACAAAACAAAACAAACAAACAAAAACACCCAGGCTGAGTAATCACACAGGCAACCATTGGTCAGAATTCTGTCCCTACCACTCAGTGGCTATGAGACTTTGGGTCAATCATTTCACCTCTCTGCACCTCAGCTTCTATCTGTAAAGTGAGTATGCTAATATCTAATGGAGGGTTGTTAGAGAATAAGAGAAAATCCTATAAAACTCCTGCCCTAATGGTAGCATACAGGTGTTATGGGCTGAATGCTTGTGTCTTCCCAAAATTCCTATGTTGAATCCTTATCCCCCAAAGTGATAGTATTTAGAGGTGGGAACTTCTGGAGGCAATTAGGTTTAGATTAAGTCAGGAAGATGGAACACTTATGATGAAAGGAGTTCCCTCATAAGATGATGATGACAGAGAGATTTTGCTCTCTCTTCACATGCGAAGTAGAGGTCATGTGAGCACACACAGCAAGATGGTGGCCATCGGCAAGCCAGGAAGAGGTCTTCTCCAAGAACCAAATCTGTTGGCACTCTCATCTTAAACTTCTCAGCCTCCAACAGTGTGAGTAATAAATGTCTATTATTTAAGCCAACCAGTCTATGGTATTTTGTTACAGCAGCCCACACTAAAACCATAGCAATTATATGCACACTATTAATATCAGTAATAATCAGTATCCTAAAATGTCAAAAAAGGAAAAAGAACTAATAGATTACTTGTCTCAATTTCCTAACTTTACAAAATGAGGGCATGGAGAACAGGGACTGGTCTGTACTTTTTGTTTTATCTATGGAGCATAGTTTTGTACCCTAGGGTCACTCACCTATGTGTTGACAGGTAAGTAAGTACACACATGAATCAGAAGATTATAGCACTGAACGGTGATAATAATCTCAAAAGCATGTGTGTGTTTTTGCTTTGGGATTATAAGGCCTGGCCATCTCTGCAGACATGTCTGTTCCCAAAGCTAGAGTCTGACACAATTCTTTTTTTGTTTTTCATTTGTTTCTTTTTATTCTTATTAGACTCCAATTCCCACCCTTTCCAAGTATAGGACATTACAGAAAACGTTCACATCTCATTTAACCTTAAAAAAATGCTTTAACACGTTCTCATCAGTTTTAACTTGACAGATGAAGTAAGTGAGGCTCATGATGGCTAAATGACTTCCTGCAGAATGTGAACCCATCAGTGGAGGGTCAGGATGAGGCACAGGCCTGCTTGACTTCAAAGGCCCTGTTTGCAAATAGCACCACAGAGATTACACGCGCTGCTTCCTATTCATCGTACTTTCCCCGCTCTCATGATGCATCCTGTAGAGCTGATAAATTGAAGGAGGCCAGCCTTCTAAGTAATACCTTCCTATCATCTTCTACTCAAGGCTTATGGTAAAGATGCCTAAGAAACCAGAAGGTACTCTTCAGAGATGCAAAGTGTGGAGAGAGCACACTGTGCAAGCGCTGTTAGCAACCATACACAGTAAAATCATCTCAGGTGTCAGTATTGTTCTGGCACCCTCACACACAGGTATGGTGTCATATTAAAAGGCCAAATCACGGTCTGCCTTGTTAAGTAGATGCTATATGTCACTTCTTCTTGGACTCATGCTTATTTCCAGTTGAATCCCACTCGGCTTTCTTCACCTACTCATTGCTAATTACCTTATGGTTAAAACTGCCCTAAGTGGACCTGATGACATTTGCATCTGAATCTAAATTAGAATGCAAAGAAACCAAATCTAAAGAAGACTGTACTTGAAGTGTCATCTCTATCTGTCAGATGGGGACTATTTAGAAATCATTGAGTTGGCATTGTTTCTTTGAGTAAAGGGTCTTTTCTGATGTTCCCCAAATCATTTACTCTGTTTAAACAGAATGCCAGCTCTCTTGCTTGAAACTAATGAAAATAATTCCATGTTTGCTGAGTTTTAAAGGGTTGATATGAATGCCGTTCTACTACTGGTTTGAAAAATACTCATGTCCCTGCTACCTTGAAAATGCGTATCAAGTTTGAACTAATCTTTATCTTTCTAAGGAGCTGAAGGATTCAATTATACCCAAGATGGGAAGCAATGCTTGAAAGAACTCATCTCGCAGACTGTAAAGCATATTTTCCAAGCAGAGATATTCAGTTCCAATACTGCTTACGCCAAATGTTCCGAACACTCCCTTTTCCATTTCAATTTCTGCTGCCTCAAATTTGCCTTGTGCACGCACAATTAAGGAGCAGATATGGGGCTGGGGACACATACTGAATAACAGATTCACCAGTGCCTTCATCAGAGATTCAGGAAGTTTCCAAAATAGAATGCTACTTATGTAGGGTATTAAACAAACACAAATAATGCCAGCATGGATATAACCTCTGATATACGAGGGCTGTCCAGAGAAAAATTCAGCCATAAATGGCTCCATTTTTCATATTACATCATTGGATACTTTCTGGGCAGCCTTTGTATGTTGAATTCATACATATCAGGCTTTTGATCATGAGACATATGTATTTTTTTAAATTACCCTTCTATAACGAAGTGGTAGAAAGGGTATTATCTGACATCTGACAGAAAGTTGTAAGATCAGATATGGATGGGTATGGCTCATAACACGAATGGTGACCTAAGGTAGCTAGGAGGCATCTGTGTATTCCTGCACAGCTTGGTTCATCTGGGTGCAGTTTTCTCTGTTCACCTATTGACATGTGCAGATATAATCACATATGAGAGATGCAAAATTTGCATTATACTCAAATTTTTTCCTATTATAGCAATGACCTTGAACAAGTTCACATTTACAAAAAAAGAATTATAGCAGAACTGACTATATGAAAAATTGTGTGGGTATATATCCTAACTGATTTGAGTAAAGTTTTTAGTATTTTTAATATCTTCTCAAAATCTTATGATTTACAAAGATAATATCAAGGATTTGTAAGGTTGAAATAAAACAGACACTATTATATAATCCTAAAGGAAAGATAAATTGATACTCTTTCCTCATAAGGTGATTTTGTAGGATTTATAGAGACGGTTTTAGGATTACAGATATGTGTATTCTCATTTACAAAGTAATCCAGCATCTAGGAATGTAGCCTATGGAAATGAATAGAGTTGGAGGCAATTGTTTATGAAGATGGTATTCACTAACATATTATTGGTAACAGTGAAATACTAAATGGTCTAACTAAAGAATGGCTAAATCCTACCTCCTCCCTAAAAATATTTGTAAAAGAAGTTCAAGCTAATGATGCACATTATTTTAAAGGCTCAGATACAATTCTGGCAAAAAGTCCAGGAATGAATACTGCAGAAATGATTAGGTAAATGCAAAAAGAAGTGTGTACAGAGATGTCTGTTAGGATTGCTTACAAAAAAGAAAAAACTGGACACTAGATATATTACAATGGCTGGATTACTTAAACCAATTGTGGATCAGAATGATGCCATTAAAAATGGTAGTGCAGTTTGTAAAGGCTGCCTAGTACCTACCCACAGCTACAAATGCACCGAGGAGTGGAGTCAACACCGCTGCTGTCCCTGTATGTTGTTTCCACTTTTCCCCTTTGCTGCTATAATGTTGGTGTTTGAGCCAAGAGTTGAAGCTTATTTGAGAGATAAATACTGAGCTTTTGCTATCCCCCTAAGTAAACAATTATATTCAATTTTTAATTATAAAATAAACTCAATTTCACATAGTATTGGAGAGTCTAATTATACCAATTTTGACCAGATAATACTGCCAACAGTGAAAGATTGACTGAGTCAAAGAAAAAATAAAAAGACAGATTAAAAGGTACATAGAAACAAATGAGAATGAAAATACAAAGTACCAAAATTATTGGGATACTGCAGAAGCAGTAATAAGAGGAAAATTTATATTATTACAGACTTAACTCAAGAAACAAGAGAAACACCAAACAACCTAATATTACATCTTAAAGAAAAAGAACAACAACAAATGAAACCCAAAGTCAGCAGAAAGAAGGAAATAATAAAAACCAGAACAGAATGAAGTGAAACAGAGAACAAAAAGACAATAGGAAAAGTTAATGTAAGAAAGAGCTGGTTCTTTGAAAAGATTAATTAAATTGACAACCCCCTGGCTAGACTCACTAAGGAAAAAAGAGAAAAGACACAAATAAACAAAATAAAAAAATGGAAGAGGAGAAGTTACAATGGCTACCACAGAAATATAAAGGATTATACAAGAATACTACGCCACCAAATTCAATATGCCACCAAATTCAATAACCTGACATCAAGAATCTTAATGCTTTGCTCTCAGGCACTGGAGATACAAGGGAAATCAAAATAAACCAAGCTCCTGTCCTCAGGGAACTTACATTCTCCTTCAGTAAACAAGAAAATAAAATGAATGATGGTAAGTGTTACAAAAAAAACAAGTATGTAAAGGAGGAAAGGTAGTTTGAAGAGTCTTGTGGGAGAGTGGGAAGGACTAGCTAGTTTACTGGTGCCTCGGGGGTGAGAACACTGGAGGCAGAGAGCAGAGAAGCTGTGAGGCAGGAGGTGCTAGAAATGTCTACGGCCCAGCCGAGGTGGCCTGCATGGGAGCAGCGAGAGCCAGGTGGCCAAGAGCAAGCGATGGGCTCACAGAGGCTAGGTCGCCCAGGTCTGGTTGACTGTTTTAAGAGCTTTAATATCCACTCTGACAGAGTAAGAAAAGCATTAAAGAGGTGTGAACAGAATAAATAACCTAGCATGTCTTTGATGTATCAGGATGACTCTGGTTTCTGAGTTAAAAATAGTATGTAGATGGACAAGAGCAAAAACAAGGTGGTCAGTCAGGAGCAGGATTCTAGACTTCAATTGCATTTTGAAGTTATAGTCAAAAGGACTTGTAGATAGTCTGGAGGTGAATTTTGAGTAGCCGAAAAGAAGAAAATAAACTCCAGTGATGGTGTCTTTTTGGCCTGCACATCTGGAATGAAGCATTTGCTAAATACCAGGATGAAGAAGATTTCTGGAGAGATAGGATGAGATACAAAGGTTGTGGGGAGAGATAGATAAGGAATTGGTTTTCGTGTTAAGAATGAGATGTCTGTTAGACATGTAAGGAGAAGCTTAGGGAAGACTTCTGGGATAAGAATAATTTGAAAACTACCAATATATGGATAATATTTAAAGTCAGAAAAATGGTGGGTATCATCCAGGTAGCAAAAAAAGAGGAGTGAGAAGTGAAAGCTGGAAAAATTCAACATTTGGCATTGAGGAGACCAGGTGAGACCAGGAAACGTGGGTGAAAAGGTGTGGCCAGGTGAGAGGATGATTGGGTTTTCAGAAGGGGGGTGTGGTAACCAGGTCAAATACTGTCAATAAGATGAGTAAGTTAAGGCCTGAGAAATGACCCTAAATGTCATTAGAGATATTGGGAAGGAAAGCTGTTGAAGTAGTGGAAGAGGAAATCGAGAGAGACTATGTAAGGAAACACTTCCAGAAAAAATCTCCTGAACAAAAAAAACTTCCCAGAATTATTTTTGCAAAAACAAACAAACAAGCAAACAAAACAACATAGGAACAACGTGATGCCTAAAGGTCATGCAGGCTGATGAAGTTCATTACAAAACAACAACAACAACAACAACAACAAACAGAAGAGAATTGCAGCAGGTTGGTATGTTAGTTGGGAATGAGCTCACAGAGACAGGTAGGTGATGTACTAAAGAGCGAGGACGAATGCTGACACAATGCCCTTTGGTAGCCAAGAAGAGATGGGACCAGTGCATGGATGGAGGGGCTAGTTTTAGGTCAGGTGATAAAGGAGGAAAGCAAGGGTGTGCGGGCACAGATACTGGTCTGGCAAATACAGAATACGCAGATGTTCTTCTCTCTGTTGGCTTCCATCTTCTCCATGAAAATCGAAAGCAACGTCATCAGCTGAGACTGAGGTCGGGAAGAGGTGGTGGGTAAATACGGTGAGGGAAACATTGTGGAATAGTTTCACGGGAGATCAAATGGCGCAGGGGACTATGGTCAGATCACCAAGCACCATTAAGACCCACCTGAAACTTGCAGTCACAGTAAATATTAAGAGCAACCAGTCAACTAGGTCCTGTGTTTTTCTCCACTGTTGTTTGGCTTTAGGAGTTCAAGTGCCGAGTGGGTGAAGGTTATGTTTAACTGGGGCCAGGTCGTGACAGTTGAGCTCCTTCATCCTGAAGCTCTTGAAGCCTTCCCAGCCCGAAACTCTACATTTCTAGAAGGTATTATATTCCCTTTTGGATTTAGTAAGTTTGAGACTCTTCAGTCACTTGTCACAGAATGAGTCCGAACCTTCATGGAGACTCAAGCTCTTTTAACCTGATATGTAAGCAGAGGCTCCTCAAGTCATTAAGATGCCTTATGCAAAGACCTGGGTGTGCCTACACACACACACACACACACACACACACACACACACACACATGTATATTATACGTATATGTTTTTAATTCGATGTGGGTTGCTGAGAAATGTCAGACTTAGAGGCAGAGGGAGTCCTCGGTGAGTCACCATGTCCACCCCGAGTCTGGCTTGAACTGTGAGTTTCCCTCTTTATTACTAACTGCTTTCCCTAACTCTCAGGATCAATGTCCACGGTTCTGCTGATGAAACGATCCCTGTGTGTTCTGTGTGCTCTATACCCCAAAGCTCTCACAGCAGCCCCCTGAACACCAGATCTTTATCACCGGGAGGTTAGTGCATGCATGTTTTCCTGACCTCTTTTTACATGTGAATGCAAATGTGTTAAATGTGGGAACTCAAGATTCCTCTTATTTCCACCAATATAAAATAGGATGATAGGCAGCAACACCACAGATCCAAAATACAGGACTACAGACCTCTAATTCCTAGAACCATTTTTATGCCAAAGGCAAAGCACCTAGAAATCCAACTGTTCTTCAAAATGGATTCATGCTATGCATGAAAAATATGTTTCTCAAAACACAAATAACCCCATATATCTTGAGAGGAAGGCTAGATCAATAAGTGATGGTATCACATCCAAAGCACTTGACAACAGGGAAATCAAATGGGGAAAATATACACTTGGTCTAACTATTTGCCAGGAAATTATCTTTCCCTCAAGTAAAAAAGGCTTTCTAATATGTTTTCTTTTCTTTTTATTTCTTCTGAAAATAAATTTATACAGAGAAATCAGAAGCAATTTTCTTGCTGTTTCTGTATCTCTCGTTCTCTGGTTCTACTAGATGTTGGCAGGGCAGAGGGTTGGAGACTCTAAGTCTTTGTGGCATTTATAAACATTGATTCCAAAAAGATGAAAATGTGTTCTGTATCATTTCTCTGCAATAACATTTTCTTCTGGTACCAAACCAACAGGAAAATCTGGGCTGACCTCCAGAGCAGTCTGTGTATTTCACAGAATAACAGTTTGCCAGTTAGTTTCATATTTACTATAATATCATATTCTTATATCCCCAAAGCAGTTATAGGAAATATACTGAATTGTTCTTTTTCTTGAAACACAGCTTAAAGAAAATTAAAATTAGTTAAACCTGCACACACAACTTGTACACACGCACACGCACACACACATCCCTATATACTCATGTGCAATTTTCAATGTGAGTAAAAACACAGTCTGAAAAACATAAAATCCGTTAGGAGTCCTTTCCAGGCAAATATCTTTAGAATACTTTAACCTACTAAAAAAGTCAAATTCTTTCAAAGTAATTTTAGTTTGATATCTAGAATATATAATTTTGGTAAATCCTATCATTATATGCATTTTATCTTCTTTTTCCCTGAAAATATTTTTTAATTTACTTATTCTGTTCACTTTGATTTTTCTTTCTTGACTCAAACTGGAGGAGGGGAGGCGGCCCAATAATGTCATACTTCGATCAGCCTCTCAATCTACTAGGAGAGGGCTTAAACGTTAAGTTGATTTGAGAGAAATAAAGGAATGATATTTGAAGTATATCTGAGTTTAGGTAGCTACACAAAGAAGAAGAAGACACAGAAATAGGACCTGTTTTTAGGTTATTCACAAGCTAGTGACAGCAATTGATGAAGAGGTAGATAATTACTATGGAATACGTGTGGGAAAGGATAGAAATGGAGTATTTCCAAGTTGCTTTAGGTATATTGAGGAGGTATGACAGATTCAGCTCACTGATTATTTCTATGGTAAATGTACTTAGAAAAAGACTTAGCAGAATGATTTATGAGGTCTGACAATTAAGTTCATGAAATCATCATAAAAAAAAGTAATACATACCTCATTCCTGAATATTATTATGGTCACCTTCAAAGTACTCCCCTTGGGAAGCTATGCACTGATGCCAGAGCTTAGTCCACCCTTTAAAGCAATTTTGAAACTCTTTTTCTGGAATGGCCATCAGAGCTGTTGTGGTATTACCCTTGATGTCCTGAATGTCATCAAAATGTTTTCATTTCAAAATTTTCTTTATCTTAGGTAAAGAAAAAGTCATTAATGGCCAGATCAGGGGAGTAGGGAGGATGTTCCAATATAGTTACTATATTTGTTTACTGGCTAAAAACTCCCTCACAGAACTGATGCATTGTTGTGACGCAAGAAACACAAGTTGCTGGTGAAAAGTTCAAGTCATTTTCATCTAACATTTTCATGCAGCTTTTTCAGCACTGCCAAGTAATCGACTTGGTAAACTGTCCAATTGATACAAATTCATAATGAACAATCGTCTGATATCAAAAAAGGTTAGCAACATTGTTTTGACTCTTGATTTGAATTGATGGAACTTTTTGGTCATGAAGAATTGGCTGACTTCCATTGTATACTTTGACGCTTTGTTTCAGGGTTGTACTGATACACTCAAGTTTCATCACCAGATAATATGGCCCCAAAATATCATCTTGCCTCCCCAAAAGGTCTTGGCAAACTTCAACGCTCCTTTGCTTTTGTTCATCATTGAGCTCCTTCAGGGCCATTTTTGCACACACCTTTCTCATGCGAAGATTTTCAGTTAAGATTTTCCTGTCTTTATATCGATCCTTACTGGGTCTGCTATGCTTCTCACAATCATTATTTTGACTCACAATTCAACGAAGTTTTGCAATGTTTTCGTCAGTTCTGCTAATTCCTGGCCACCTTAATCTCTCTTCACCAGTGACATTTTCTCTCCACTCAGAAAAATGTTTAATCCATTTGTACACTGCCATTTTCTTCATGGTATTATCCCCATAAACTTAGGCTAACATATCCCTGATTTCACTTCCACTCTTGCAAAATTTATCACTCAGCAACACACTATCACATGTGAGACACAGATATACCTAGGTTATGACACCTTACCAAGTTCTTTGTACAGGGCTGCCACACAGTGGCAAGTTCACAAACTTAATTGTCCCATTGTATTAAATTAGGCAAGTTTCAGGATGTTATAGACAGGTGACTGTTAAAATAAAGCATCAAAAGAGGCTTATTGTAAGTTATTCTTATCCCACATAGGAAAATTTTCATCCCCCCAACCCCCATTTCTGTATTTCATTTCTTAACTAAGTATAATACTAATGTTTTCTAACTGTCTACAGCAGCGGTGTCCAATCTTTCAGCTTCCCTGGGCCACATTGGAAGAAGAATTGTCTTGGGCCATATATAAAATACACAAACCCTAATGACAGCTGATAAGCAAAACATAATGTAGCAAAAAGAATCTCATAATGTTTTAAGAAAGTTTAAAAATTTGTGTCTGGCCACATTCAAAGCTGTTCTGGGCCACCTGTGGCCCACGAGCCATAGCTTGGACAAGCCATCTCAAAATCCACATTTGGGAAATTTTAGTTTATTTCTTTAAGAAGTTATTGAAAAGGACAAAACATATGGTTCAGATGCATGTTCCCTTCCCAGTACTCAACTGAGTTATAACTTAAGTGGAAGAGAAAAAACGTGAAACTCTTTCCGGGATAAGTCATTTTTTCCATTTCCCAAAATTCTATACTATATGGCTGAATATAAGGTTGCATAATGAGAACACATAATGAGAATTAAATTTGGATTTAATAGCTGTGTAGTAATTGTTCTCATAATTATAACACATTGCAAACATAACTATAGTAACCTGGCTCTGATGGGTCATTAGGAATATTTATTTGAATGTCATAAAAGCTTCAATAGAATTATTTTCTGTTGTTTAATATTGAGATTATTGTCTTTGCTGGGAATTTCCATATTAGACTGTAATGAGACATTGTTAAAGATCAACTTTACAAAAGATTAATAAAATATCTATGAGGCTAAGAAGTTAGAGAAGGTTTAAGTCAGCCTAAATTAGAATAATCATTTAAGGAATTTGAGTTTTGACCTAAGTGATTGATAATAGTTTAATTGTATTGTTTTTGGCAAGGGTCTTTCAATATTATGCATAGATAGGATAATTTTATGCATTAGAAAAGCTATTTGTATGATTGTTTCCAGTTTTAGTAATTAAATGTGGAGAACAGCCAAGGACATTTAGTTGGGGGACAGACACATCATTAATTGACTGAGAAAAATGTGATTATTAAATATATTTTTAAAGCAAGCCTAATTTTCATAAAAATGTCAATTCTAAGGTTGAGAAAGCAAAATAAATGAAACAAAACAAAAGAATGCTGCCACTAATGGTACCTAAGGCACACTCTGATTTGGATAATAGCTGTTCTAACTTGTAATAACCATTTATAGCATGGTTTTTCTGAGCTGAACTTGCCTGTGTAGGCAACATGAGCAATGCATTTTCTACAATGCTATTAACCTGAACATACAGAGTATTTCAGACTGACTACCTGGGTTTTGCAAAAAATGTCCATTTGCCTTACTGACCATTACTATGGGATTACTATATTTTTCCATGTATAAGATGATACTTTTGTCTAAAATTGTTAGACCAAAAATTGGGGGCCATCTTATACATAGAAGTAACGGGTTGATACTGATTTCTTAATATTGGGTTAGAAAAGTAGGGGCCATATTATACATGGAAAAATATGGTACCTTCAAATGTTTCTGAATGTGTGCTTATCAGTATTCTTCAGTCTATTACTGTCCTGGCCTCTATGGTCATCTTTGCTATGGCTAAACAGACACTACCTCAACTCTAATCCCATCTGACTGTCTCATATGAAGACAATGACCCCTCACTCTTAATGCTTGCTATGTCCTTGGCCAGATTCCCATAAGAGATTAGAATGGAAAAACAGTATATGGTTTGGCCATGAGTCAAAGCCATATCCAAGTGAAGGCTAACTTCAGGAGGGAAAGGGCAAAGTAGAGTTGTAAAAAAGTTAGAGATTGGAATAGAGAGAGACAAAGATGGAAGGAAAAAAAGAGGGAAGAAAAGCTGACAGAGAAGGGGAAAATAAGAGAAAATGAAAATGATCAGGGCTGGGCTGTGAGCAACTATCTCAGATATCCCCAAATGCATACGCACCTAAAATTTCACAAAACACTGATTTCCTTGGGTTTTCACTCCAGAGGATCTGAAACCTCACTCTGTCTATGAGGCAACCTTGATATGAAGCCATTCCCATGTATATTGGCATCTACTGTGTGGCCTGTTCATGCTAGTCCTGCATTCTCCAGATATTGTCCCTCTCCTTTTCTACTATAGACATCCTACCTTCAAAAAGAAATTACCGCCTGCCTACAGCCTGCATTCCTCAGATCAAATCATGCCAACTCCCTGCTTTAGAACATAGCTGCATATCTTCAGTGGCATTGAGCAAGGTTTGGTTTCACTGTTTGACATGTCACCATATTTGAGATTTAAGTATTGCTATAGAATGTACAGTGAAAATTTGGGATTTTAGATATGCCATGTGCCAGTTAAAGTAGTAAAAGCAAGAGAGCATTCTACATAAATTATATCCTTGAACTGTTTTCTCAGAAAACATGCCATGTGAAATTCTAAAATACACCAAACCAAAACATCCCAACCAAAGTTATTCACAACCATCAGTGCAACTATCTCACACAAAGTACTGAGAGTTATAATGAAAGCACAGAAGGATAATGCTCTGAAACATTGTCTGATTTTTTTTTCCCTGGCACCTCCTGATCCTTTCGAGTTTGACTAGTGAGAGAGTGAAACATTTATTACCTCAAGAAAAGGATGTTTCAGCTGAAAGCAAATAAAATGCTTAGGAGTTTCAGCAGGCTAGAAACTCAAGGGATTTAGGACAGAGGAAAATAAATAAAATGAAACCAAACGTGATGAGTGCAGGCACCTTCTCACACTGACAGCTGGGTAACGATTCTCTGGTGGGCTGGGAAGAACAGAGAACTGGAGGGTGGGCGAGGTGATCTTAGATCCCTGTCCACCTGTACTGAGCACAGCGGTCAAGATTGAATAGTCATGGGACCTGAAGAGGCCATCAGATTATTAAAAAAGGATGGTGCAGCAGCTGCCTTTACAGATCACAGTCATAGAATCAGCTAGAAATGGAGAGGTGTCCTAGAATGTTAGGATGCAAAAATGACAACACCCAGATAAACAACCCTGGGTCCCTACTGGGGCCTCGGCAGTATATAAACCTTCCCTTAATCCCCCCACCCTGACCCCTGGATTAACAGGGATTAAGTTTTCATCTTCAATAAAATAAAGTGCATCCAAAATAAAAAACTAATTAGGATCAGATGGAAGAAAGTAAGCCACACTTCAGGAAAACCTGTGGTTGTGGACTGAAATTTGTACATAGATTTATAATGATTAAAATTAATAATTTATAAGATTCGTAGTCCAGGTATAATAGTACCTGTGGGATGGGAGCTATCAATATTTTGTTATTATGATTGGGAAAACTGGGGATTTTACAGCAATAATATTTCTGGGTTCGTAGGGGGGAAAGGTAAGTGTCTTGATGAATAAGAAGGCAAAGAGGATGAAAAGAGAAGACATTCATTTGGATAATTCTGAGCACTCGGTCAAACTCAGGTTCCAATGCTTGTACTGAGGTATAACTGAGAATACATAGCTTCACTTTGCTTGAAGCAAACATTACATAAGAAAACTTGAATCCAAAAAAAAAAAAAGATGAAATGTGTCTTTATTTTGTAGAAAGATTTATAGCAGAAATGTGTTAAAAAGCATGATAATCTAGGGAATTTAAATTATGCAACATTTTGAAAAGGATGAATTTACATACATATTTTTAGGTTTAAATTTATTATACAAAGTGATACATCTATACCTATACTCAAGCTAAAAGTAAACATCATTGGATCATTCTGAGGAGTGATATGGTAATAAAATATTTATAATAATTCAGATTCCATTTGGTGAAATGGAAAACTACAGAAATGTCCTAAGTTCTTATAGAAAATCACACACAATATGTTAAATTATGATCTATCAAGTAGTATATCATTTTGGCTTCATTAGAAAGGAATTAAGTTTCCTATTACATTACTAGGATGTACTGTGACATCTTCCTAGAAAGGTAAAACACCAGTTAAGGCATCTCAATTACAAGAACTCTAAAAGTTATTTCATTAAGCCACACAATAATAACAGCAAATAATAATTATATTTAACTTGGCCTATTGTCACCAACAGGAACCTAAGTAATTTATAATTAATCCAGGAGATAATTGGTACAAATGATCTCTTCTAACTCTCATAATTCATCTTCTATTTGATAGACAACACTGTGTCCAGAGGTCATTTCTGTTTTCTGTTGTATGCCCAAAATGAAAACAAATACATCTAAGCTACATCCAAGTTTCCCTATGACAATTGTAGGAGAGAATAGAGGGTGACTCCAAATGGTTATAGTAATATTTTGGAGGTTCTAGAAATAATTTTCTATCAGAGCATTGCAATCCAGTCTCACAAGTTGATAAAATATATACTTACATGATATAGAGAAAAGTTCAACAGAATGTGACACGGCAATGAGTTACATGCAAAGCCAGAAATCAGAAACATTTTTGACAACTCAGAACACATGGGGGCTATATGGAAAGTATTCAGACATGCAAACATTCTCGTTATACTGATTTTTTTTGTAGACAGCTCTTGTATTACAGTAAGTTACTACGACTCCATAGGTATTTAACAACCAGGTAAAATGAGTCAACTTCCTCCCTACGAATCAGTGCATTTATCCAGGGCTTCTTTTCTCCAGGACACTTAGATTTAAAGCCCAGGTCTATCGCTGACCAGGGAAAAATGTTCCCTTCTTCTCATTGTCACTCAACACCCCTTTGTACCAGTGTGTACAGTGTGGATGGTGTCTGTCCATCAGACAGAGTTGTTATCAGGTTAAAATTAAATTACAAGTTTAAAAATACTTGAAAATAAGATATTTTACCAGTCAGAATATTACTATGTTATAATTACAGGTCCACTTTCTGTTTGACAATCTTTACTCATCCAGGCTACATAATTTGCTAGCTTGGAGCTCATTAAAAAGTCTTCAAGGTTTCATGCACTGTCATTTTTCTCTTAACTAATCAGCCCTCTTGTTACTGCTGGCTGCTTGTTTTTTGTTTGTTGGTTGGTTGCTTTTGCCCTCATCACTATGATCTGAGGGGGAGGTGAAATATTGGAGGCCTTCCGTGACAATGCAATAACAAAAAAAAACACATGAAAAGTATCAATTCATATTGAGGGTTTGCTAACTAGCTGTGAATAACTGCAGGATCATTCTCTGAAAGAATGTGTTGTAGAATACAAAGTGATGGTATTTTTTCTTCTCCAAAGTACCTAGGGAAATGCTGGCTTTAGAAATGCTGAATCAATTTCTTTTGTTATGATGAAGTCATCAAAAGTTATCTTTTGATAACTGGTTTAAAAGAAGTCGAGTGGCATCATAATGCAATTAGCTTAAATTCATTTAAGTGCTGTGTAAGGACACGCCGTGTAACAAACATGACAGAAACACAGACACAGTTGCTAGTAATTGTGGGGTACCCATTAGGTGGTGAGAAGACTTTCTAGGTATCTTCTCACCTCTCACACCAACAACCCATGAAAGAGGTGCCACTCATCGTGCCAGGTGACAAAGGACGAAGCTGAGTTTGTGAAACTTGTCAAAGGTCACATAGGTAGTGAGTGGGAGAAACAGGATTCAGACCCAGTGAACACATCTCTAGAAACGATGCTCCTAATTCCTTTCCCATGCTGCCTCATTTTTCTTCTATGTTCCAGAATGAGTGTAAATGCTGTTACAGAGATTCTGCAGAGTAATCAGTGTATCTTTTGGGGGGGATGGGGGGTGACAAGGAATGTAAGCCTAGCACCAACTATACAAGGTGTGACAAAAAAATACGGGGAATGTTTAAATAAAAAAAAGTTATTACAGCAAAAGACAGATTGCCATTAATCCCCTCAAATACCCCCCTCACTGCGAACACACTTAACCGTCGCTCTTGCCGTTTTCTGAGACAGTTCTGGAAGTCCTCTTTCGTGAGTGTCTTTAGCTGTGCTGTCTTGGCTGCCTCGGTGACAAGTTTGCAAACTTAATTGTCATATTTTGGGGACAACAACAGCTCTGATGGCCATTCCAGAAAAAGAAGCAGTTCCAAAACTGCTTTGAAGGGTGGACTAGGCGCTGGTGTTGGTGCATAGCTTCCCAAGGCGGGTACTTCCAAGGTGACCGTGGTGATATTCAGCAATCAGGTATTCAGCACTTCTTCTAGGATGAGTTCGCAAAATTAATTGTCTGACTGAGTATATGGGGTGCCAAAAATATATATACACATTTTTTATTGGGGTGACATCTGTTAGCAAGGATTACATAGGTTTCAGGCAATATATACACATTTTAAGTGATGTTACCTATGGATTACTTTCAAAGTTGAATTGGATTATGGTAGTAATATGTAGTATAATATTCACTCAAAAGATGGTGTTAACCAAATGAATGCTAGCGTCACCGTGTGACAGGTAGGACAGTCAAAGACAACGGCAGAAGCACGGTTGTTGTTGGAGGAACACAAAACAAGGAAACGAGAACCTTGTTTGAGTTTCCCCAATGTTCTTCTGACATAATGCCCCTTGACTTCTACCTGTGGGGGCCCTTAAAGGATGTGGTGTACCGCAGAAAACCAGCTGCACTGGCGGTGATTTGGGAAGAAACTGAAATGGCACGTGCAGTGATACAGGTGGGCGCTTTGGTCAGTGTTGCTCAGGTAGCAGTTGGCAGTTATCAGAAGTGTCTGGATGCTGATGACAACCACTTTGAGCACCTCTTGTAATGGCAGAGGTCAAACGTGACTTGTGTTCATCTGTTGTTGTATCTATTGAGTATGACAATTTTAATATAGTTTTTCTTTTCTTAAAATGTATATACATTTTTGCATCCTCTGTGTATGTGTGGGTACATGTGTATTTCTTATAATCATAAAAGTAATAAAGAAATAGTTAAAATCACTTAAAGAAAGTGACAGAGAAGCCTAGGAGGTAATAAAGTTCCTCATCTTAGAGCAAAGATGATCTGGGAGTCTAGTTGGAAAAATCAGCATTACACAGGGGTGGGGGTATGGTAGGACAAAATATAAAGAGAAAATGGTATTAACTGATGGGGTTTTCTGTCTCAAGTTTGCAGCTGTGTGGCTTTAGGCAAAACACTGACACTCTGTGAACCCCAGCTTCCCTATTTAGAAATTATTCATATAATATTATGCACAATTTCAGAGTGGTTCTGAAAATAACATTGCTTAATGCATTTAGAGCTCTTTAGAAGCTGTAATGGACTATATCAATGTTTGCTGATGCTAATGTTACTGTCGTTATTGGACTAGATGGACCTTCACAATGTTTTTCATCACTATGTGTTCTCTGAGGCCTATTCACTGCTGAGCTGTAACGGTCTTTCCCACAATCATTATATACAGTAGATTTCACTTCAGTGTCCCTATAAAACAGGAGCCAGATGTCTCTATTCCTCCAGGTAAGTTTCAGGATGCATTCATCACACTTTACTGACTCCTGTGTTTGTGGTCTGCCAGGCAGGAAAAGGGGAAAACCCGAATATCCAGGAGGATGGTATGTTTTTCTACGCTACTATGGTCAACAATAAGGTACATGAAAAAGACAAGCAGTACCCTATCAACCTAAGAAGGCCCAGGAAACCATCGTTCATGTTGATTTTTTTAAATGAGTAAGAGAGTGTTTGGATAATCACAAACAATGTTTTTACATTAGCTCTGGTGACTGGAAAAGATAAGAAAAATTATTTTAAGGATGGGATGTCATTATAGATAGATTAAAAAAGAACTTTAAAAGACTTCTTCCAATTTTGTCTTTATAGAAAGAATGAACTGAAATACTGGGTGGTGAGCACACAATGGAACACATAGATAATGTACTATAGAATTGTACACTTGGAACCTATGTAATTTTACCAACCAATGTCAACCCAATACATTTAATAAAAATAAAATAAATTAAAATAGCCTGAAATAGCTTGGGATTAGGGTTGCCCAGGTGTGAATTACTAATTCTGCCCATTTTCTAAAGTGAAAGGGGATTTTAATAGGATAAAACCAAGCATTATAATATAGAACTGAAAAAAAAAAATAAAGGCATCGATCCCCAGTGAAGAAATAAAAAGTGGATGATATTTCTTTCTCCATAACACAGTTATTAAATGAATACTAAGAAAATTTTATTCTTAGAAGGAACATGAATAAAATATAAAAGAAGAATAAAAAATGTCTTTTTATATTAAAAAAGAAATAAAACGTATTGATGTTACAGGGCTATTCTTTTTAGCTCCAGTTCTCTCAATTATGGTTATGAGTTCACATTAAAATAAACATAATTAAATATCAATATTTCACCAATCTTTCATTGTAATTTAATGTACATCCTCTATAAATTGGAGGAAAGAAACGTCAGATTTTCAAAATATCTGGATATTATTCAATTAATCACCCTATGACCAATCACCTTGAAAGTTACCCTCCAAACTCAGCTGAAGCATCTCACGTGATGAGAAACTCAATCCTTAATAATAGAACTTATTCTGGTTTTGAAATGTCTATAAACATTATAAAGATTTTTTTCTTATTTTAACTAAAAAGAATGTTATCTATGTCCTGTACTCAGTCTTAATTTATTCCACCAAGAACGATATATTTTATGATTTAATACTCTATGATATGGAAGTTTTCACATGGAAGGAGAGCAGACTCTGGGTCGTGAACACATAATGCGACACATAGATGATGCCCTGTAGAATTGGACACCTTCAACTTATGTCATTTTTGCCACCTCAATAAATTTAACAACTAAAAAAAAGATAGTTTTTGCCTATTTAATTACTAATTCTCCAGTCTAAACATCTTTAGCATTTAACTGTTCCTCAAATAGCATGGTTTTAATTTCTGTCTATCATCCTGTCAAAACATTCTAAATATACTGCAGGGGAAAACATCCTCAAGTTTGGCATCAGAGTCAAATATTAGAATCCTATTCTGCAACAGTCATGCCATAACGAGGACTGGCATTTTCCTAATATTGGGCACTATACTGCCACATCACAGTTCCACCTTATATGTACCAGCCCAGGTGATGCCACACCAGCCTTCCCCGATACTCTGAATAGGGAAGGGCCATGTTAACAGCCTTGAAGTAAACGATCATTTCATTTTTTCTTTTAGGTTCTGTTCACCCCACTGGCCCACTGTCTTAATTTTTTCCTAAAGGAGAGCATACAAATTTCAGGGGGATTTCTAAGGAATCTTCTAGATCTTCTAGCCTAATCATATCATTAAAAAATGACAGAAGACTAGTTTTACATATCTGGTTTTCCATGAACCCTCATCTGCTTTAGATGACCCCTCAGTAAATATTCACATATCACCTGTTTGATTACATCTTTCCAAAAGTTTTAACCAGACTAAGGCCAAGGAATCGACCTACTCCACAATATTTGAATTTTTAATACAAGTTGAATGTGTTCACAATATTACTTATATACATAAAAATACACTTGGGGGGATCTATAATGACATTTTGCCCTACTTCCATGAAGGTAGGAAATAAAATAAAGGAGGTATAAGAGTGTCAAGTGGTTTACTTTCTACATCATAAGCTATAGCAAATTATTAATGCTATTAACTATAAAAGA